>JACXGI010003030.1:26473-66910 GCA_016801175.1 Esox masquinongy | reverse complement strand
GGATAGGGCCACAGTGTCACCGGACCCCCCTGTCTCAGCCCCAAGGTCTTACGCTGCTATATTATTGTGCTGGGGAGTAGGGTCAGTTCTCCTTCTCCACTATAAATCCTTGTAGATCTAAGGAATGCATTTTCTAAATTTTTCCTGTCTCCTGCCGTTTTAAACTTAGGAGGACATGAGGTCCTGGCCCACACCTGAGAAGTACCAGGCTTGAAAGACCCGTTGCTGTCCCGGTCCAAATTCCTCCTGTTGCAGATCAAGACGATACCTGACGATTTCAGCTGCCGCTGTGCTGACACCTCCCCCTCCTCCCTGTGTCGTCCCTGTCCTTGTCCATCTGGTCATGCTTCCGACCTGGACTAAGTTTAAATAGACTCTGGACTCAGCCCACGTGCACTTATTAATTATTACAATTGTACTCTTAATATGTTCACTCGGTACAGCCAGAAGAGGACTGGTCACCCCTCTGAGCCTGGGTCCTCTCTAGGTTTCTTCCTAAATTTCGGCCTTCTTAGGGAGTTTTTCCTAGCCACTGAAATTCAACACTACTGTTGTTTGCTCCTTGGGGTTTTAAAAGCACTTTGTGACAACTGCTGATGTAAAAAGGGCTTTATTTTTTAAATTTGATTGATTGATTTGATTGATTGATATAAGGCCTATTTTCACAGTTGAGAACGAAGCCTGAAGTCCACCACTAGAGGGAACTCTAAATCAGTCCATAGCAGACAAATTCTGTGCTCCAGATTTGCGCACAATTTGAATCTGAGTACATCCTCATCTTAAACCAACCATCAGTCACGCACAGTTCTCAAATTGAGATGGACTTGATATTTCAAGGCTTCGTGTCTGAGGTAGGCGTACTCCTCTTTGTGTCCAGCCTATGCTCAAATACATGTATTGTACCAATACAACCTTCATGCAGAAGAGGAATGAATCAAGCTGAGAAGGAAGTGCAAGTGTTGGAAAAGGCACCTCTGTTTCTCCACCCCTCAGTCGCTCAAGAAGCTTGGCCCAAACCCCACCCCCACTACTACAAAGGTCAACACAAATGACACCCAGAAAACCACAGCCAGCAGCTGCACACAGACCAGGGTCTTCCTGTGTTGCCGCAGCACCTGATTGCCGCCCCCCAGGCCCACCCCTCTGCCGTGGGTCCTATCGCCTGGGTGCATTTGCTCCACCCGGAGGCTCACTGTGGGTAGGATGATGAAGCGGGTGTCCCTGCTGGCCTCCAGGGAGAGGACCACCCTCTGGGTAACGGTGGACAGGCGGGCGGCCACCGACATGGGCATGCGGAAGGCCATGGGCGGAAGCTGCGCCAGGATGCGGGAGTTGCAGGGCAGGGTGAGGGGGTTTCCTGTCTCCAGCCTGGTGGGGTGGCGGCAAAGGGGGCAGGAGATGGTGGGACAGGAAGGGATCTGGGGGTCTGAGTAGTGCGCTGGATACGGGGACAGCTGGATCCTCTGGAGACACTCGGTGCAAAAGACATGGAGACACTCCAGCATGCGAGGGCACTTGCCACACTGGTTGTATTCCTGGTAGCAGATGGGACACTCCACTTCTGTGGACTCACCCAGGATGGGGGAGGCTGTTGAGACCAGGTCCCCTTGAAAGGGTACTGGTTCCGGGGACTCAGCCATAGTGAGTGAGAGGGAGAGACTGAGGTGGGGAGGAGAGTAGAAAGACACGTGGAGTTTCAGGATCAGACTTGCTGCTGGTACAGTGAGATGTTCTCTTCTGTCGGTGGGACCTGGAGGGAGTTATAAGTTACTGATTATACATTTTAATATCTAAAATATTAGTGTACCTACAGTATAGGCCATTTTATTGTTGCAGTGTGTGAGTGGAAAAATCAAACAGGCCTGCATGGGGTTAAAAAAGTCAATCTAAAACATGGTCTATTTTGGTTTCCTCTTGGTTTATGGCAAGATTCCTAAGCCCTTAAATCATTGGTTTCAGGTAATTACTTAATGAAGGAACAATGTCTGCCCTCCAGTCCTGAGCAGTAGGAGGTGAGGAAATAACCCACCTGACTGCAGGGTACATGCTTAAGCTGAGTAAGGTTGAAGTGAACATAGACCAAACAAGAGGACAAAATATGGAAGTGATTAAAGGGGATTTTCTCCTTTTTTTTCCTTATTTGTTCTTGTCTCTTTCTCACGAACAGACTACTTACACCGGTTAAACAAAACTGGGTTAAGGATGACTCTCTTCTCTCTCTCTCTTCTCTCTACATATCTCACTTTATTGTTGTGTTTTGTTATGATTCAGTTATTTCTTGCAATGGGCCAGTAAATGCTTCAGCCTTACTGAGTTTGTATACATTTTTACTGATAGTTCACTTGTGATATAGAGATCTGGTGAAAGTAAACAGCCCATGATCCAATTCCTGAGGATTTTTCTGTTTCTGAATAATAGCGCTAATGATCCACTATATTGAAATTAAAGTTTACTGTCAAGGGCAATACCTAATGACTATACATATCTGATTCCCGCAGGTGTCTATGTGTTTTCCTTATAAAGATCACAGTGTACTTTCATCAACAGTTCTATTCTAGTCCCAGCACTCCACGAGCTTCATTCAAGAGGGCAGTTGCCTAGCAATAGGGGTCTGTTTTCTATTGGGCCACTGGAGCAGAGATTGTGAAAACAAATATATTTAAACAAATTCCAAATGCGAATGGTCTATCTGTACAAGTACAAGCACCTCCAAAATGTTTGGCAACCTTCATAAAATAACATATTTGCCAAATTTGAATGTAGTTTGCCCAAACAAATATTATCAAAATGGTTGTGGGCTGCCAATAATCTTGGAAGTGAGTTTATTTTAGATGTTGTTCATTAACCCCAGCAGACATAACAGACAAATGTGGTCACCGACTAATTTGTTTCATTTAGCTGACAAGCTAATTACTTGCTCACATACACAGTCGGAAATGGTATGTCCCTGAAGGGGAAAAGGCATACTGTTATGTGCATTAATATAATACTATGCTTTATCTAGGTAAGTCAGTTGATATCAAAACACCAAAGGAATCAAACTCACTGACACTTCATCACCATGGAGTAAGTTGGAAAGATAAGCAATACTTACCTCATACACACGCTGTCACACCCCTCAGATCACAGACTTTTCAGCACCAAATTTTCACTCAACATGTCATGGTTCTCCCTAAGCCATAAATAAATTGTCCTCCTTTTCTCTCCGCCATGTACAGTAAACATCAAATACATATTCTACCTCTCTCCCCCCGAGCTCTCCCTCTATTTCTGTTCTTTCTTCTGTATCTCCTGCCTTGCTTTACCTGTCCCTTGACACCATCACATCTCTCCTACCGGACCCAGGGGTATCTCGTAGTTGTCTTGACATCCATTAATCTCCAGGTGATGTGGTGGTAACTAGGGAAACGAAATCAAGGTAGAGTAGTAGCTACCTGATCTTACCCTGACACCCTGTCTCACCATCCAGACAATGTATTTGTCAATGTACAGGGTATTCAGCATAGGAAACACTACTGCGTGTCCAACTACTGTGCATGTCAGTCAAGCAGGGAATACATTTTTCGAATGATAAATTATGAAGACAAGAAGATGTATTGTCCACAATGAGAATAGACTCGTCCGGGTGAACCAAACAGACATTAGCCACACCTGGTGCCAGCGTCCTCTGGGTTATCCCATAGCTACCCATAGTTCCACAAAATCTTCCAAGTCACTACAAAACCACACAACATTTGAAAGTGCAAATGCATTTTAGTGAGTGCCTTACGTTCATATAATTTAGACATTTAATATGCTAATGAGGTTTAGGATGAATTATGTCTCTGCTGGACCGCATAAGCAGAGCTGCCCAAGAAGAGCGAATGTCTCTAACTGAGTGACTGACTGACTGAGTGACTGACTACCCCTTGTTAAATAACGTAGTGTTAGAGACGCGGACTACCATACAGTAGAGATGCGGACTACCATACAGTAGAGACGCGGACTACCATACAATAGAGACGCGGACTACCATACAGTAGAGATGCGGACTACCATACAATAGAGACGCGGACTACCATACAGTAGAGACGCGGACCACCATACAGTAGAGACGCGGACTACCATACTGTAGAGACGCGGACTACCATACAATAGGTCCCTGCATTAAGATTTGTTGCGGATAGACAAAAACTTCGCTGGCTACAACCTTCAGTAGCTATGTTATTGTAAGTCTAAAATAAAACTGTTTACGGTTATATAGCAACTATTTCCTGTTGGATTTTCGAAGTACGCATCCGTGCATGCTTTTTGGGGTAATATAGGCTAGATCACAACTCCTTGGGCAGTAGAAGGCTAGGGGATTCCACGATTCCCTCATCTTTGCACTTGAAAATGTCAGTCATCGTCTCCTATATTGATAGTTATTGTATCAATGTCATTCATGAATGAAAAACTTATGTTGTTGTTCCATGAAATAAAATAGCTTTGTCAGTGTAAAGTTCATCTTCAGTCTCGCAAGCAATTGCTCAATTCTTTGACTATTCCAAGTAGTAAATTAGTAGATGCTAGTAAGCCTATTACTGGCTAATAAGCTGTTAAAACAGACAGTGGCAATAGCTATGCCAGTTACCATAGATGCTATTTGTGGTGGAGGTAAACTTAATAAGAAACGTTAGTCAGTTTAACACAGTTCTTAATGGTGTCAAGCAAAATATTCAAACTTGGCGTGAATGCATTACATAATTATCTAATGTACATAATTATCTAATGCAAATGTATGTCTCTGTGGCGTAGTGGTTTAAGACAGCTGCTCATGTGGGAGACCAGGGTTCAAATCCAGTTAGGGCAATGACTTTCATCACTTTCAATTGCAGGCCGGATGAGTTAGGTTTTTCTGGTTTATAAATATTCTCGGACACCTTCATCATCCTAAATCGTCTCCCAGAGGAGTTTTTGGACCGCTGAGAATAATGGATAGGAGAGGTGACGAGTCAGAGCTTGCCTCTGAGTATTTAAAAGAGAAATGTCCCTGAGGTTTGTCAACTCTTACTGCCTGTATGTACAATTCTGGACAATTTGTTCCTGTTTTTGGTATTTGAGTTGACGTACCATGAGGTCACGTTAAAACACAGCAAACTTTCCACTGAGCCTGTGTGCACCATGTAACAACACATTATGTAATAACACTGCATTATGTAATAACTTGACAAAATGTATTACATTTTCACTTTATTATTTACGTACACCTGCATTTTGTAATAATCTGCCACATTTTGTAATAAACAGCTTGAACGCAATATGTAATGAATTTCCCTGCATTTTGTAATAAAGTGTTAGATAATGCAGTAATTATTACAAAATGTGGGTGTTGGACTTTTGTTTAATGAAAATGTAATAATACGGTGCATTATGTAATAACCAACCAAATTGGGTTACATCATTCATGAAAATCGTTATAACATAACAATGTTTATTTTATGCATTCTAGCATGAATCACATTGACTCAAAATTAATTTGAAAAGATACTACTAATCTACTGCACTAATTGTATCTTTCATTGGCCAAAACTACATCGTGTCACTGTATTCCTTAGCTTAATAGAAACTGTACTTGAGGTTTCAACTGCACGATAATCAGTGTTATACTGACACAAAGTATTGGTATACACACAAATGTCAGGGGACACATGCATGCGTGCACACACACAGCTCTGCCATTAAGGATTATGCAAATTTTGACTCTGCAGAAAAAGAGCCCAAAAATGGTTGCACAACAAAAGACCAATATGGAACAGTAAATTCTTTCAAGTTCTTTATTCTCTCAATGCCAAATTATGGTATATTTAGGCAAAAAATATGTACCGCATTGTAGTGGTTAACAACGCTATAACAACATTTAGACTATTACATATTTAAACATTGCAGTCAGTGTGTGTCAATGCTTGAGAGTTGGCAGCCCTGATGATCACATTGCAAATTTATGTAGGCTTAATAGGCCTACTTTCTAACAGGCCTGGTAGCTATTGCTAATAAGACAGTTTATAAAAGAGAGGCAATTGACACATTAATAGACTCTTTGTAAGAAAAGACAATTGATTTATAAGAAAAATGAATAAATATAGTGTGGTGTAGTTAAAAACTAGATTTAAAACAAGTTTACATTTTAAAAGGACTCAAATAACTAAAAGCATTCATGAACAGTGTGGTTTTGAGTCCTGATTCAAACGTTTTTTGAGGGTTAGGCTACTTTTAAGAAATACAGGGAGTCTGGTCCAGAGATGTGTAGCATGGGTTGCTTCACCCAGTTTAGCCCTGGCACTCACCATGTTTATCCCCAAGCAGCATTGCCTTGTATTCAATTCTGTGGCTGATACTGTAGGAACCCAGTGTAGTGACTTGAGAATTGGGCAGATTATTACAAAAATGCGGGTGTTATTATATAATAAAGTGAAAATGTATTACATTTTGTCAAGTTATTACATAATGCAGTGTTATCACAATGTGTTGTTACACACCATTTCACGAATGGGCTGGCTCACATCGAAACATTTCAATTTCTTAAGCAAATAAAATCTCTGCCTTCCCTATGTAAAAAATGTAGTAGGTATTTACAGTAAAATTTAAGAAGTTGCCTAAAAATGTGCCCAAGTATTTAAAACTGTCGACTAACTGCACAGATTGTCCATTGACAGTAACTGATAAGTTAGGGGAAAGTTCTTGTCGGTACATGTTATCATCTCCTTTGCTTTACTAACATTGATTTTCAGGGGACTGGCAGCAGTTCTGGAGAGACATGACAGGATTAAAATGTGCATTTTCTTTAATGATATCCCTATTATAACTATAGCAACCTGATTAGAATAGCGATTTCTGGTGCTGGTCTAATCAAATTATTTGTTCCTATTCATATGTATTTCTGTAAGATCATAGAAAACAGATTGCCACATATGCACTATCTGTGCTTTATCTACAAAAAACACATCTCTGATCATGCAGAAACTCAAATAATGACCCGATACAGATACCGAAAGTTAGGTAACCCAAAATTGGACACAAACAGATCAGCCTTTGCTCATTTCACGAATGTGTGCGCGAGTTAGCCTGTGTGTCTTGAAATGTGGTTGTATGTGTGTATGCCATAATTAAAAATATATATATACGTTTTTATATGAACTGGACATGCTGTTTGCTTGAATTGCACTTGGCGTCAGAGCATGCTGTGATGACATGGCTTTACACATAAATGAGCATCACATTAAATACATTTTTGTTTTGGGTAATCCATTGTGGCATGTTGTGTCTGGTGTGGTAAGATACTCAGAGGATTAAAATTACTTGATTCACCATAACCAGACAATGCCCTAATTTACTCGCTTGATGAAAACAACTCACATTTTTCTCAGTTTGTTTAAAATCTAATTTCAGTTTTTCAAGTCTTTGCGGGTGTATTGTATGGAGGACCAGAACTGCCAAAATAATACATAAATAAATAAATGTATCAATAAATATATTTATACATAAAAATATATACAAAATGTAATGATAAATGTATTAATCAATATTATTTGCCTATTTATTCATTTCCTTGATCATTAATTTCTGTATTTATTTCCATTTTTATTTATTTATGTGTTTCCTTGTCCTTAAGCAAATGAGGGCCTGTCAATCAAAGTATGTCATGGTGTCACCTTACTCTAATTGGTTGATCTATATCAGAGTGCAATGATTGACTTTACATGCCTTGGTTGTTTTGACCACATTAGTACACAAATGGCGACATACAGGCACGATATTTGAGACTTAACCTAGCTGAACCTAACTAACCTAGCTGAAAATGCTAGGGCTGATAATTTACTATTTCACGTGGAGACTCTGGTTGATAATTTGTTCTACAGTATTTAGATGCTGACACAGAAGTTGACCATGTAGTGTTCATCAATTTGCAAGAACGATCATCGTCTTAATTTTTCAATCCACAATTGAGGTGATGCGGAGCAGTTAGACCGTTTATACAGCGTATAACCTCGTTGGGCTTAACATTTTGACAGCAATTTCAAATTTTTATTAAGTAGTCTACAGTTCCGCGGCATAGTTAGGTTAGATTACATTTAGCTTGACGTTTAAACTTTGATAGTTTAAAGTTTGATATCGAAAGTAGCATAATAGTCTAAAATCTATGCCTTCCAATATCTGTAGTTGACAATATCATGTTAGCCTAAGAGCTAATCCTAATGAAATGGTATTATATTTGCAAGAGGTTAAAGATAGCCTTACTATCTAGTTTAAATGTCTCAACGTCAGCAGTGAAGAAGCAACTCTGGGATGCTGGCCTTCTAGACAGAGTTCTTCCTCTGTCTAGTGTCTGTGTTCTTTTTCCTATGTTAATCTTTTCTTTTTATTGGCCTGTCTGAGATATGGCTTTTTCTTTACAACTCTGCCTAGAAGGCCAGCATCCTGGAGTCGCCTCTTCACTGTTGACATTGAGACTGCTGTTTTGCGGGTACTATTTAATGAAGCTGCCAGTTGAGGACATGTGAGGCGTCTGTTTGTCAAACTACACACTAATGTATTTGCCCTCTTGCTCTGTTGTGCACAGGGGCCTCCCACTCTTCTTTCTATTTTGTTAATCTGTTTAGAGCCAGTTTGCACTGTTCTGTGAATGGAGTACTATAGATAATTCTATGAGATCTTCATTTTCTTGGCAAATTCTCTCATGGAATAGCCTTCATTTCTCAGAACAAGAATAGACTGATGAGTTTCAGGAGAAAGTTCTTTGTTTCTGGACATTTTGAGCCTGCAATCAACAAACGCCGATGCTGAAGATACTGAACTAGTCTAAAGAAGGACAGTTTTATTGCTTCTTTAATCAGCACAATTGTTTTCAGCGGTGCTAACAATCGCAAAAGGGTTTTCTAATGATCATTACTATGACAAACACAACATGCCATTGGAATATAGGATGGATGGTTGCTGAAAATGGGCCTCTGTACTCCTATCTAGATATTCCATTGAAAATCATCTGTTTCCATCTGCAATAGTCATTTGCAACAGTAACAATGTCTACACTGTATTTTTGATGAATTTGATGTTATCTTAATAGACCAAAAATTAGCTTTTCTTTCAAAAACAAGGAAATTTCTAAATGACCCCAAACTTTTGAACATGCATAGATTCCACCACAGAGGAAATGAGAGGGAGGGGGTGAGTGTACCGGACGGTGATCTGATTGAGTGCACGATAATCTATGCATGGGGGCAAACCTCCGTCCTTCTTCTTTACGAAAAAGAAACTCGAGGATGCAGGCGAAGTGGAGGGACGGATGTACCCCTGCCGCAGGGACTCCGAGACGTATGTTTCCATGGCCTCGGTCTCCGCATGAGACAGGGGGTACACCCGACCCCTGGGCAGTACAGTTCCCGGTAGGAGGTCAATTGCACAATCCCAGGGCCGATGGGGTGGTAATTTGGTGGCCTTTGCCTTAGAGAAGGCCTGCGATAGGTCGGAATATTCAATTGGAATGGGAATGTTGGAGGCGCTGTCAGGACTTTCCACCGTGGTGGCGTTCAGCGAAACCGGAACACACCTTCCCAGGCACTCATGCGACCACCCCTCGGGGCCGAGACACAGAAGGGTTATGCACAGACAACCAGGGAAGCCCTAACACAACACGACAGGAGGGAGTGTCTATGACGTAGAAGGAGATCTGTTCGGTATGGGTGTGCTGAGTCGTCATGGTAACCGGAATGGTGGCCTGATGCACGAAACCGGACCCTAACGGTCGGCTGTCCAAGGCATGGACGGGCAATGGCTGGTCGAGCGTGGTTAGCGGAATGCGTAGGGCACTCGCCAAAGCCCTGTCCATGAAATTACCCGCTGCCCCCGAATCTATGAGGGCCTTAAGCGGAGTAGAACTAGGGAACATAGGGAAAAACACAGGAATAAGCACTTGCGTGGTGGACAGTGGGGATGAGGGTTGTACCTGGGGTGGTGCATTAGAGCAAATTAGACAAAATGCCGCGTAGTGCCCCCTTCTGCCACAAAGGTGCACCGCTCCGGGCGCCTTCCGGGTCCCCTCTCCGTGTCCCGGAATCCCATGTCGCCTAACTCCATGGGCGTTACTCCGGCTTGTCGGGGGGATGGAACGGGCGCGACCACTGTGGTGCACCCCCTTGCCTGCAGGAGGCCATCCAGCCAGATGGCCATGTCCACCAGTTGATCAAATCCAAGGGTGGCGTCACGGCATGCCAGCTCCCGCCGGACGTCCTCCCGCAGGCTGCACCGAAAGTGGTTGGTGAGGGCGCAGTCATTCCATCCGGACCCCGCAGCCAGAGTACAAAACTCCAGGGCGAATTCCCTCGCCGTTCAGTTGCCCTGCCGCAGGTGGAAGAGTCGTTCACCCGCATCCCTGCCATCAGGGGGATGTTTGAATACCGAAGAAAACAAGCGGGTGAACGGCTCGTAGTCCTCCACGACGGGGCCGCCACTCCTCCATACCGAGTTGGCCCACTCCAGTGCTCGGCCGGTGAGGCAGGAAACGAGGGCCGAAACCCTCTCGTGCCCTGTGGCCGTGGGAGCCGTGGTGGTGAAGTAGATACGCAGCTAGAGGAGGAATCCCTGGCAGCGGGAAGCGGTCCCATCGTAGGCCTGTGGCAGTGAGAGGCGGACGGCTCCTGTGGGATCCTGGGGGGTCAAGGCTGGCGGCAAGTGTGCAGCGGACGCGCTGGAGGGTGGTTCCGAGGCATGCGGGGTCAGGTCCAGGCGGCTGACGGCACGCAAGACCTGGTCCATGGCCGTGCCAAGCCGCTCGAGCATCTCCCCGTGCTCCTTGACACGGTCGATAATTCCCGTGAGTTCGGGACGGCCTGCTGGCTCCATTAGGAGGTGGGTTCTGTCGCGGTTCTGTCGATAAACAGGAGCCAGGCGCAGGGAGGTAGCTTGTGTTCTTTTATTTAAAGCGCAGCAAGCGTAGTAGGATGCCGAAATTAAACAGGCACGGAACAGCACTGAACAAGTGCACAGAACAAGTACAGCGTCCAGTAAACGAGTGAACACAGGAGTAGACAGAGCGTCGCTAAAACAAACAATAACCCACAAAACCCCCCTAACAAGCAGACAAACATATACCTAACATAATGACATGAAACAAGGAACAGGTGGGAAAGGGGGCGGTGGCTTCAGAAGGCCGGTGACGCCGACCGCCGGAGCCCAGGCGCACCAGCAGGGGGAGCCCCAGGGGAGGGAGTCGTGACAACAAGTGTCACTAATTTTTATTTCTGTGTACATTTACATTTAGTTGCATATACAGTTGTGCTCAAAAGTTTGTATACCTTTGGAGAATTGGGAATATATGTACCATTTTTAAAGAAAACGTGAGTGAGCAGGCAAAACATTTATTTTATTTCTTATGGGACTCATATTCAACTGTAGGTCATAACAGAATGGCACAATCATAAAACAAAACATGGCAAAGAAAAAAATTACCACTGTTCAAAAGTCTGCATACCCATAGTTCTTAATACTGTGTATTGCTCCCGTTAGCATTAATGGCGGCATGCAGTCTTTTGTAATAGTTGTCTATGAGGCCCCGAATTCTTGCAGGTGATATAGTTGCCCATTTGTCTTGGCAAAATGCCTCCAGGTTATACAAAGTCTTTGGTCATCTTGAAAAAACTGCACGTTTGAGATCAACCCAGAGTGGCTCGATGATATTAAGGTCAGGAGACTGTGATGGCCAGTCCAGAACCTTCACCTTTTTCTGCTGTAACCACTCGAGAGTCAACTTGGCCTTGTGCTTAGGGTAATTGTCGTGCTGGAAAGTCGAAGAGCGTCCCATACGCAGCTTTCGTGCAGAAGAATGCAAATTGTCTGCCAGTATTTTCTGATAACATGCTGCATTCATCTTGCCATCAATTGTCACAAGATTCCCAGTGCCTTTAGAGCTCACACCTCAGCAAAACATCAGTGAGCCACCACCATGCTTCACAGTGGGGATGGAATTCTTTTCACTATAGGCCTTGTTGACCCCTCTCCAAACATAGCGCTTATGGTTGTGACCATAAAGCTCTAATTTGGTCTCATCACTCCCAATTACAGTGTGCCAGAAGCTGTGAGGCGTGTCAAGGTGTTGTCGGGCATATTGTAACCAGGCCTTTTGTGGCATTGGCGCAGTAAAGGCTTCTTTCTGGCAACTCAACCGTCTTTTTCCAGAGTAGCCTATATTTCTCCTGAGGTTAACTGTGGGTTTTTCTTTGTATCCCGAACAATTCTTCTGGCAGTTTTGTCTGTAATCTTTCTTGGTCTACCTGACCTTGGCTTGGTATCAAGAGATCTCCGAATTTTCTGAATTTCTAAACAAACAGCCGGAGGCAGGGTCTTCTCCCATAGAGCTCCACTACTGTGCAATGATTTGCCAATTAAGGTTAGTAATGCAGACTCAGTGCAAACTTTCAAGTGTTTACTAAATACTCATCTCTATAGCATGGTCTATGATTAAGCATAGTCTGGCCCAGGGGCGTGAAGGTGACCTGAAAGGCTTGATACTGTCCACCCTTGCTGTCTTGCCAGGTGGGCTCTCATCACCACTGGGATGCCCTCCTTCCAACGCCATTCGGGGGCGGAGTCACTGGCTTGTTGTTGTCTCTCCGTTACGCACTTGTGCAATTGGCCTGTACTCTGCTGGCTATACTCGGCCCTCATTCAGGGTGGTTGCGGTTGGCGGGTGTCACTTTGGTTGATGCTTGGCAATGTGGGTGGATTGCTTTCCTGCCTGTTGGGCCCTGTCCGGGGCCTCCCCTGGATAGGGCCACAGTGTCACCGGACCCCCCTGTCTCAGCCCCAAGGTCTTACGCTGCTATATTATTGTGCTGGGGAGTAGGGTCAGTTCTCCTTCTCCACTATAAATCCTTGTAGATCTAAGGAATGCATTTTCTAAATTTTCCCTGTCTCCTGCCCTGTTTTAAACTTAGGAGGACATGAGTTCTTGGCCCACACCTCCGGAGTACCAGGCTTGAAAGACTCGTTGCTGTCCCGGTCCGAAGTTCTCCTGTTTGTGTTGCAGATCAAGATGATACCTGATGATTTCAGCTGCCACTCTGCTGACCCCTCCCCCTCCCCGTGTTGTCCCTGTTCTTGTCCATCTGGTCCGACCTGCACTAGGTCTAAATAGACTCTGGACTCAGCCCACATGCATTTATTAATTATTAGAATTTGTAATCTTAATATGTTAACCCGGCACAGCCAGAAGAGGATTGGTCACCCCTCTGAGCCTGGTTCCTCTCTAGGTTTCTTCCTAAATTTTAGCCTTTTTATGGAGTTTTTCCTAGCCACTGAAATTCAACACTACTGTTGTTTGCTCCTTGGGGTTTAAGGCTGGGTGTTTTGTAAAAGCACTTTGTGACAACTGCTGATGTAAAAAGGGCTTTATAAATACATTTGATTGATTGATTGATTACTGGCATTTGCAAGGCTTTTGATATCTTTTTATATCCTTTTCCATCTTTATGAAGTTCCATTACCTTGTTACGCAGGTCTTTTGACTGTTCTTTTCTGCTCGACATGGCTCAGTATCTAGCCTGCTCAGTGCATCCACGTGAGAGCTGACAAGCTCATTGACTATTTATACACAGACACTAATTGCAATTTAAAAAGCCACAGGTGTGGGAAATTCACCTTTAATTGCCATTTTAATCTGTGTGTATCACCTTGTGTGTCTGTAACAAGGCCAAACATTCAAGGGTATGTAAACTTTTGATCAGGGCCATTTGGGTGATATCTGTTATCATTATGATTTAAAAAGGAGCCAAACAACTATGTGATAATAAATAGCTTCATATGATCACTATCCTTAAATAAAATACAGTTTTTCTGCATGATCAGTCATATTTCCAAAATCAATGCCAAAATTTCACAATTTCTTCCATGGTATGCAAACTTACGAGCACAACTGTATATCTATTGCTTAATACAATGATTTTGGCAGTTCTGGTCCTCTATAGTTGTGGTTTCCAAGGGACGTATGTGAGTGCATCTCACAACAGTGATTAAACACAGTGTTAACAAACAGTTCAACTGGAAAATAGAAAGGGGTGACAAGGTGGGCTAGAGGTTGGAGCGTCTGACTGGTGCTTGGAAAGTCCCTGGATCTAACCCACTTACTGCCACGGCAAAGGCCTTTTTGTTTTGTCTCTAAGAAAAACAGTTAACTCTAATCATTCCTCCTCCTCTAACATTCTATCCCAAGTCGTTGCGGTAAATAAGAATTGGCTCTTAGTCAACTTGTTAAACTACAGAATAATTTTAAGGCAGGAATGAGGAAGAAAGTAAAATAACGTGTAGATAATTCAGTGTTTGTTTAGCATTAAATAAAAAAGTGATGGACTGATTTCAAAGGCACAAATGCTGCTTACTGCTCACTGTATAAGTACAGAAATTGGTTTTATATGAGTCAAGTGATCAATCACCTTTATATAAGTACATTTACACATACTCAGACATTTACATAGTGTAAGGGTGCTAGTGGTCGACAACATGGGACGGAATACACACAGTCTACTTAAAGTTGACAGACTCAGGGCTGGTTTCGCAGACGAAGATTAGGACTAGTCTAGGACCAAAAAAACAAGCTCAATGGAGTTTTCTATTGAACTTTATTTTTTAGTTCTAGACTAGCGAAACCGGCCCTCAGAAACCAGGAAACCACTTTTACGGCACATTTTCATATGAAGTTTGGAATTGTTTTGTTATTTATGCTAACAACAGAGTATCCACAGGTGGCAGGGAAAGGGGGAAATGATCTTATCCTGTTGCTTCTGTAGGGAGAATGAGGTAGGAGGTGCATGACTGTAGAGACAGATGACTGACGTCATGCCTTGGACCCAACACGACCCAGGGAGTGGGGGAGTTCTGTCAATGCCCCGGGTATAGCCTGGCTGAAACAAGTTATCGTTCATTGCATTCGGTTTTTACACCGGCCCCGCGGAGAATGACCCGAATGGCAAGTTTTGAGATGACGGGCAAGGCAGCTCAAAACAAAACAAGGATAGCAGTGAACAAATGAATGGCTTTGTTAACAAATTATGACGCGAATGATGTGACTAATTTCACTCTACGCAAATGACGCATTAATAATGTATTATTTTATCAGAGAGAAACCAGTAGCCTATTTCAAGTCCTCATCTTCACTAAATTCGATAGAGGTTCCGATTTCAGTGATAAAAGCAGCGATTGCTTACTCGTCCAAATTGTGTACCATGTTTACTTCGTTGTGTACAAGCCGCTCGCACAGATTCGTTTTCGCTTTAAGCGAAATGACCTTCTTTCCCCGCTTTCACTCGATGCCGGGGTAAAGCCCGGTTCAAAACTGGTTGTCTAAATAGACTCTACCGCTGTCAGTAAGAGGGAGGAGCTGGGATAGAACCGGATAGAGCTCCACTACTGTCGGTAAAAGGGAGGAGGTGTGATTTTTGGGGATGGATCAGCCAGTAGAGTGGCGTGTCCCAACAAACAATACAATCTGTTGTTTTTCAGAAAAGATTCTGACAGTGAATTTATCCGAATCTGATGCTATTATGCTTTACTAATTCAATGCATATCAAACGAGTGGACATGTAGGAAGGTATTAATGGTCATTTCAATTCAAGAATCCTGAGTCAGAACCTGATATTCCTCTAGATTCTGTAGTGCGACTACAAAAAGTGACTATTTTGTTGGGGCTGCTAGGCCAGTTCTATTCTTGGAGGTGCCTTAACACCGTGTCGCCCCGGCCTCGGAGCGAACAATGCTGCAAATATGGCTGCATCGAAAGCTCAGCAAACATCATGAAGTGTTAGTTACTCGCAAAACATGGATTTTATCAGCATTACAGCCATTACGCATGCACCTATAAACAAGGGAAGAGTAAAAATATTTGACGGACCACTTTATTTCAAACTTTGGGGCACAAGATACGCGGGCGGGTTAGGTTCGTAGACTGAAAATAAATTCTCACGACTTTATTTGCAAAAAAAGACGAAGTTTGAACCAACCTTTTCACCAGACGTGCACATTTGGGCGTTGGCTAGGTGTCTGGGAAAAGGTGACAGTTGTCAAGAAGTCGAGGGGAATTTTACTTAAGGGATGAAAAAAAGGGAGAAATCCCATGAACGCAGTTGCCAAAACACGGACATAAAAGGAACGATGGTACGCACGCACGCACGCAAACACTTCGATGACAGGCGCATACGAGTTAACATAAGAAAAGAATGGAAGATAATACATTGTTATGGCTTTGAATGTGGTGGATGATCAAAACCATTGGCTACCTTGAGCCACTATAAGGTTACTGCCTTCTTCCATAAAAGGTAAACGACAAGTGGGTGATCTGTGAAGTGTGATGGTCTTTGACGATGACATCACTCGTTTGAAATATTAGTCATCAGTTGTTTCTATTATTTTGGGAAAGTTGTCAAGCGAGTCTCACCCTCCCACTCGTTTCTTCCGATAATATAAAAGCCGAAACACAGCAGCCCATTCATTGATAGTTCGATCACCGAAAGGAACAGCAGCCAGAAACATGAGTTTGGAAATTGAATGTGGAATTTGTTACCGAAGCTACAACACCGGTCGTCGGTGTCCTCGTGAGCTACAGTGTAAACACAGCTTTTGTGAGCGCTGTCTAATTACTCTTTCCCGACCCTCGGAAGTCGAATCTGCGACGGAATACTCGCGCAGGGGTAAGACAATTGTTTGCCCACTTTGCCGATACCCGACCTCAGTCTCGGGTAAATTGAGGACAGCGCTTCGGGTAGACGAAAGTGTTTTAGAACAGTTGGTGGTTTCTGGCGAGGAAAGAATGACAGACGATGAGGAGGATGATGATGAGTACGAAGAGGAGACTTCTCATGAGACTTCAACCGAGGAAAGAAACTCATCTTCAGGTTCCAGGGGTGGAAGGTTCCGCAGATCGCTTAGTCGCGTCTGGAGCAAATTAACAGGGAATCGTCCCCAAAGGAGAGCTGGTAAGTTGCCTTATTCTATAACATTACTGTAGTCAAAGCATTAAAACACTCGTATCCAATTCGTTTCTATTCATTGTATGTTACGGAATTTTTAAATAATTACCAGCTCTCTCATGACCACTGAACAACAGGTAAAATTGTTAGGCTACTGTTTCTCAGGTGTTCCTTTCTTCTCCAACAGATTGTTTGACGGATGAGGAAGTGCGTGATCTGGCCATGATGTCATGCTACATCATTTAAGGTGCGCTCCTCTGGCCATGCGGACGGATCTTACAATCCATGGACAGGTGTTATACAAATGAGCTAACTACATCAAACGTTCCAGCAGTCTGTTACAGCAAATCCTCTGAGCTGGGGAACGTGACCAATAAGAGCATCGGTTTGATCAGAGAGGATGCGTTCCCCTGCATGAATCGAGATTCGTGAACTAAAGTAAAAGACTGGCAGGTCCAGACTGAAGTTGGGGCGAACAGAAATATGGATTCCATATAAATACCAAATATGTTTGAATTTCTTCTAAACACTGTTATAATTTGGTGGTGACCAAACATAAATATATGGACTATTGGTGAAACCATTTTTAGGAATAAAGTAATGAATAAAGCTTTTCCTATAGCCTTCCATTTCTAAAGGACTGTTTAATATTCTTGGTGCTTAGTTCAAGAGAACAAACGTATTTTAATATGTAATTCAATGTATTTATTTAATTAACTTTAATTGTGGGATATTTTGCACTTATGTATTTTGTTGTAATAAAAGGATATAGTTACCAATAGAATTGTCTTGGTCATATATTTTCATCCATAGCTGAATTGGTAGGAAAATATTATTACTTTATTAACTTAATTTGTTAATTATTTTGGTTAACAAATTATGACAGTGCTCATTTGTTTACAATTACATTTAACCATATAGCCTATATATATATGTGTATATATACACACACAACTCTGGAAAAAATTAAGAGACCACTGCACTTGTTTCTTTCCTTTCCAAAAAAGTTGAAAAGGAAAGTTTGAGTGAGGAGCAGAAGCGTTTAATTTGCAGTGGTCTCTTAATTTGAACCCTTCTGTTCCTCACTCAAAACCTTCCTTTTCGACTTTTTTGGAGAGGAAAGAAAAAGGTGCAGTGGTCTCTTAATTTTTCCGGAGCTGTATATATATATAGAGAGAGAGTGTATGTGTGTGAGAGAGAGAGAGATAGCGAGAGAGGGATGGTGCTAACATGTTAAAACAATAATGATTTCCCATTCTAAACACGTACACAATTGGTAGACGAGTGTATAGGTTTAATAAGATTTACTCTTCAGAACATTATATAATGTTCACTCTTCTGAACAGGGCCCAATTTGAGATAGCAACAGGTGCATCTAATTTGTTGATGAAAGGGCACTGGCACTACTACCTGGACAATGCGTTCAGGAAATGTTTGCTTACAGCTTGGTTTTTCTTAGCCAGTTACAATCTACTGTAATCCGATAGTGCTGTATGTCAGTCTTTCTATTAGTTGGTTGGTGGATGGTCAGCAATGATGACAAGTAAACTAAGTCTTCATTCTAAGTAAGTATTTCTTGACAAAGAATCCTTAACATTCTTTACCCAATACTGTGGACTGTGATAACATTGAGAAATCTTTAAGCAATATATCTAGTTAAAGTTATTACTGTTACCTAATTTACCTAATAAAAGTTACGGTTGTCATTAAAAGGAATATACAAATGTTATAGTAACACTTTGCCCATAAGTTGGGCCCCTTATATAATCACCCTGTCTTGTCCTGCAGATTTCTGCTTGTATGTTTGGTGGTATCTGCTGTAGATGTGAGTTGTTCATATCCATCTAGTGGTAAGAGGAAAAAACACTCATGCTTATCTATTGCACAAAAATAAACTCTTGTGTTGTTTTTATCATATTACCCATGAATGTAATTTGAGATGTTCTGTGAGCCTTATTCCTCTGATGTTCAAGGATCATGTTTCATTCAGAGGA
This sequence comes from Esox masquinongy, assembly GCA_016801175.1. NCBI lineage: Eukaryota > Metazoa > Chordata > Actinopteri > Esociformes > Esocidae > Esox > Esox masquinongy. Next base: position 47,946 of record JACXGI010003030.1, on the reverse strand, counting down.
AGACTGGCTCAGGCAGGGCAATCAGCCAAAGACTTAATCTAAACATCAACTGATTCTCAATTTTTTTGAGATACAGTTCTGCAAACATATCACATTGAACAAAATGCCAAATATACATTCACAGTGTGTCACACTGTTTCAACCAGCCTGAGTTGCAATGAAAACAAATTTTCAGCTACAACACATTTATGGCGATTTAAAACTAGTTGCTTTCTGTCTTCATACACAAGTACTGTAACATCATACTTAGGGTGTGTGGGAACTCTAACCCTGTAAAGGTTTGTAGAAATTGTACATTTTGAATTCTTAAAAAAACTACAACGTAGATAAAGAAAAATACTGTCCTACTTTCACTGCGGTCTCTAGCTAAATAAAACAAATATGCCCCATAACAAAATTGTAATGAGATCTGTCTAGATTATTAAAGTGAACTACCAAAGTGTTCCATACCCTACTACAAGCAGGTTTTTTTTTTTTTAATTGTGGACATAGTAATGACACCTTGACACCTTGTGCCATAATCAGTGGTTCAACCTAGAATCAAAGAGGAATGTCCTCTTTTATAACTCTGAATACATTACAGTAGGACTAATGTTAATCTATATCCGCTGTATTGTTATCGCTTTATGGCTCAGAGTTCATGAAATGACTCATGCTTGACAACAAGCTGTTCCCCTTGGCTTTAGAATGTTTGAAAACATCAACATCAACAAATGAACTTCCATAGCTACCTTATCTGACTATCAGTGACACATAAATATGACATTTTATGTAAGGGCAAAAGGACATGAACTGCAGTCATGTTTTCATATGACCTGATATATTTATCTATTTTTGGTAATGAAAATTGTCACATTTGCTGACTCATCCCGTACCATTGACTAAATGGCTTATGAAAATGTCTACAAAAACATTTTAAACCAGTCTGTATTATGTACCTCAGAATCCCATTCTAGTTAATGGCAGGTTAAAGGAACAGAAGCGTTCAATTTGCTATGGTCTCTTAATTTTAACCCTTCTGTTCCTCACTCAAAACCTTCCTTTCTGACTTTTTTGGAAAGGAAAGAAAAAGGTGCAGTGGTCTCTTAATTTGTTCCGGAGCTGTATAATTAAATAGGTTCAATTATTCCACCATTTTGATCCAGACTCCTGTTCATTTCCCTGTAGCCAGAAGCAGGAAAACCATACAGGAGGAACGAATTTCGCTGGAAACGGAGGAGCCAAGAAACTGGAGACCTCTCTTGTACCCCTTTACACCGAACCTGAGTCTTAGTCCAAGCCAATCATTCCCCAACCATATCCAACGTGACCACGCTCAGAGGGTCTTCACCTTGAGACGTGGAGCCAAATCAGGGACCAACAAGGTCATGGAGAAGCTGAGAGAAGTCCTCCGTGATGGAGAGGATCTTGAGCCTGTCACCAGTGGCCAACAGGGCATGGTACAGTCTGTGCGTGGTGACTATGTCCAGAAGGAGATCCATCACCCCCAGCGTCGGACTGTTTTCAGAGTGAGCAGTAGGAACCTCAACAAGAGCAACTCTCCAGCAATCCTCAGTGATGATTTACCTCACAATCGTTTCCCAGGAGATGTCTCCTCTCACGATGCTTTCAACAGAGCCCCGTTTCACCCTAGTGCTCCCCAGAGAGAAAATGGATTGGACACTGTAGACCCTCAGGACTCTGACCAACTGTATGTCCAAGAACTCAACTCTGTGAAGGCTGTTGTTAAACCTATTCCTGTCCCCATAACCTCTCAACCTTTCTCTGATTCCCCAATATCTTTCCGGAGTGGGAGGTTTTCAAGTAGCTCTGAAACTATTAAGATTGTTCATTACCACAACACCTACCCATTGAGTGACCTAGGTAGCCCAATTGTCCCGGGAACCGTAGGCACCTCTGGTAACTTTCAGCCTGTTAAAACCCCTGTGATCCAAGGTGGCAATGTTGTAACCAATAGTTTGCACCCTGCTGGTGAAAGACGTGGCTCTCCTGTCGCTGATCACCCCCACATCCAGATCCAATGGTCTGAAAACCCTTTGAGCAAGGCTGCTAGTGAAGGAGAAAAGTCCATTAACACACTTGTTGACACTTCTCCTACCCAAAGTGAGAGAAACCCCAGTGTTGGAGAATCTGGTGCGTCCACAAATGTCAAAGGGGACTATGGCCAGGCCGGTTCTATGGTTTACCCTAGGTCCATTAAGTCTGGCAATAGACAACAAGCACCAGAGCACCAGTCAACTGTGAGCCAGTCCGCTTCTTTGGAAGAATCTGAACATACTCCTAGTATCACCCAACCCTTCCATCGCAGTGCTAACTTTGCCCACACTGGAGGTCGCCCTGGAAACTATTCTTCCAATAAAATAGCTGGTCCTCAGGCTAGAAGGGCTTTCAGCAGATTTCTTCCTGGTAGCAGGTTTGGCTTTTTCTGGAATGCATTAACAAAACCCATGCAAAATATGCCTGCAAAAAGAAAAACTGCTCCTTCTACTCTTGCCCCAAATCAATTGAGAACAAAGAGTAGGCAGGTCCCTTGGGGGAATAGCCTTGGGCTAAGAAACTCATCCAGTGCTCTGACCAGAGGACCCACAGGCAATTACAAACTTGGAAAATCCACAAGCATTAACACACTGTTTGGGTTCAAAGGGTTCCAGTATCAAGCTCCCAAGATATTGGCATCTATTAAAAGTGAAGAAGACCATCCTGTTCTTGTGGTCAGAGATTCCATCAACACAGACCGCGCAAAAAATCAATATATTGGCTGGAGAGAGAGTCTTGGTACATCTAGGGGCATAAATATGGGTTCTGTCAGTAGGTATCCACCTGTATTAAAAAAATATGGTTTTCGCCCCATTAATAAAGAAGTTCCCATTACAGATTCCCCTGTCCCAAGCATTATTCTAACCCCAACATTCAGTTCAGAACCACAAAAAGTGCAGTCTATGTCAGTGGAAGACAGCCTAGTCTCTAGCAATACTGAGTCGGCACAAGGTGAAAGTGACCACAGCAAAGTGCAAGGTAGCCTTGAAGTGGTAAAGTCTGACACTGACTCTGTGTATGTGGACCACAGCTCTGATTCCCCAGCTCCCAGGCAACATGTCAGCTCCACCCAAAACACTATACCTGAGTCTATAACCTCAACTGCTTTCAAGCCTGAAGTGAGATTCAAAAAGTTTGAGTTTGGAATTAATAAAGAGTCCAACGGTTTCAGGACAAAACAGAACAGAAGTAGTCTAGACATAAAGCGTGCAGGGGAAACGAGACCCTCAGTCAGGCAGGTTGAACCAACCCCTCCTGAAATCCAGCCAACCTCCATTACTACAACAGCCACCCAGAGCCAAATTGTCCACAGCGGTGGCACAAGTGGTGACGCGTCTCGTAAAACTGGAGACGACAAGTCATATGATGAAACCAAGTCAAATGCACAGTACGCAGAAACTGAGAAACTTTTGAGCGAACCCTTTAGGTATAAATCTGGTGCCCTCCCAAAACGACCTAACGGCTATGCTGATATGGGCCTCCAAATACTAAAAAACAAAGCGGGAATAACTCAGGACAAAGATGCTGACCTCAGTGGCCCAACGGTTTCTCCCTTCACAGAGGTTCTACCTTTGTCTGGATCAAAAGGCGACACCAGAGAACCTCCATCCCGAGGAGCATTCAGTTATTCCGCCAATGTCCACACGGGACCTGCCAATGTCCACACGGGACCTGCCAATGTCCACATAGGACCCGTGAGGGTACAAGTCCAACCATATCCAAGTCCCACCAACCTCCCCCGTAGTCCCAACCCCACCGGCAGTGTTGTAAAGGGAAAAACATTTAAGGGAAAACTCGTGAAGGGACAAAATGTCCATTCCAACTCCGTTGCCCTCTCTCCCCCGAACAACACTGCCTCCCAATCCATCCTCAGGCTGGGTGAACGCACGCCCATGAGGTTCAAGGCTGTTCAGTTTGATGACATCCTAGGAAGTGCCTCTTTCAGTGGCGTCCGACAGAGAGGAGGCTCTAGGCCCACTGTGCAGCCAACAGCCACTACCTTTATGATAGTGTCAAGTCACGGTGGAGGTGCCCTGGACAGATGGTTGGGGTCAACAAAAGGTAAAGGAGGGAACCCAAGAGATGTGCCACTCCCACCTGTCCCAAGTAACAAAGATGCTGGTCAGAGTGGAGAGGGGCATGCCAGTAACGTCCAAGAAAATTTCCAAAGTATGGAAGGGTATTTCAGTAGCATTAAAGGAGGGATGGGAAGGAATGAAAATCCCAATCGGTCATATGTATCCTCTGTAGGCTCTACTGATAATCTCTCAGGGAATCCCAGTCAATCAGAAGATTTGTCTGAAATGAACTATTTGAGGACATCTGCAGGTAATCTTTTCTTCAAGTCAATAAAGTCTGGTTTGATTGCATGAAAGATGTGATCTGACCTCCCTAGACCTACTCCTAAGTATTTATTCAGAACACTGTTGAACTTTATAAATTTGAGGATGTATAATAAAGGTTCTTACTTTCACCAGCCATATATTAAGTGTCCTCACTGCAATTTGTACAAACAGCAGGCATTCCTAAAAACATCTCCAAAGTTGTGGTATTGTGGGAATCTGTGAAGTCAACAGCCCCCCTCTTGCTTGGGGCACAAGCCTTTCCCACACATACACTACACTTGTTTTCACGACAAACCTGGACCACCCATTGATGTGACTTAAGTAAAACAGTTGTTGAATGAAGTGACAAGACTTGTGAAACTTTGAATACAGGCTTGTAATTTGTAGTGGTGTTAACAACTCAGCGGTGTTCATTTTGTTGCCCGTTTTAGTTTTTGAGTTTGTGTAGTGGACAAGGCTTTTTGATTCTGCATATGAAGGGAGGTAGTATGTAGCCTACATTTGCATTATTTCAGAGAAAAAATTAAATGAAAAAAATGTGACTAAAGGTTTGTTAGTTTAGTGTATCATTGTAGTCATTTTTTTCCCTATCCCTTTCCCTTTCCCTCACTTCTATCATGTGCGGAATCAGACAGCCATGTCCAGCTACAGTAGACCTGCTGTTCAGAGTTATAGTAGACTAAAACTAAAATGGCTTAAAAGCTGCCAAAATTAATACTGCTACTCTGAGTAAATAACTAATTTACTACTTTGGTTTTAGACCTTATTATTTAGGTGGGAGACTCTTCCCACTTCTTCGGTTAAAACTTTTCAGCATGTACTGTATTAACAGTAGGTTTGCAACATAGTAAAATGTAGTAAAGGTGACTCCATAGGAAGTTTTATTTATAATGCTAGTTATACATTTTTAGGATGTATCAATATGTAATGCATGTGGGATCAACTATATTCATACTTTGACTACCTCAGTAATAACTTCTTATTCTGTGTTTATCTACTTAGATAAGCGTCTATTTACTTCTATTTTCATTTGGCACAGCGTTTACCAGCAATTATCCACTACAAGCACAAACAAATACAGAATGTAGACACACCATCTTAGATGTTGTTTCTTACCCCAAATTTTCTTTACGCTTTCTGGTCTGCATCTGCAGTGTGTTTAATAGTGTAGACTATTTCTTTAATAGTGTACAACTTCTTACCAGATGGCTCCTGATGGAGGGCAGGGAGTAGGCTGCTATTTTGGGTCATCTTAACATATCAGGGTTGTTTGGTGAAAAAGTTGTCATTGTGAATATTAGGCAAAATAATGGAAGAAGACGTTTGACAATTGTTATTGATTGAAATTACTGTTTTCCCATCTCTCTCGTTCAGGCATTGAATTGTTTTTCTACAGTCTGCTGACAGACGTTCCACTTGGCATACCGGTCCCTTGCTTTGTTGAGAAAATGGCTTGCATAGGTTTTCATTAACTTATAAGCCATTTCTAATAAGTTTTATTTTTTATCATAATGCAAAATAAAAGAATTGCAGTCCAATAATAGCAAATTTGTGTTTTTAGAGCTGCCCGATTATCTTGGTTAACTTTGACCCAAAGTGTAGCACACTAATATCGCTGTTTGGGATTTATTGCAAATAAATTCACCTTAAAGTTAACATCTACAATGCATTGTAGATTTTAAGGTGGGATAGTTTACTTTAATATCACGTTATCTGACCACAAAAACGTGTGGGCAATGATGGCCTGATACATGGAATGGCAGCCATTTTGAGTTGTAGCAGAGACAATGTAGAAGTCAAGACATCCCACTTGAAGACCCCCCCCCCATTCTTTTTTGATTCAAGCAGGGCAACGCCAGTCTGCTTATTTCCCCCTCTACCCAGAGGTTGCCTGAATATGAGACTCCCAACAGCTCCCATTTAACTTTCATCAAACCCACTCATTCCAGTCATAAAGGTTGTGGACCCACCTGTTAAAATAATGGGATTGTTAACATATTTAAACAACGTTTGCCCATTGGGGCAAAGCAGGAACTTAATGCAGGATGTGACCTCATCCGTCTGTGTCGTGATTTGTTTAATCAACTCCTATGACTTTACAAAAAAACATTCCTTTGCATGAGTCAGTTGAATGAACATTCAGCATTACATTGGAAATCACTGCATCACAACAGCAGGCATCCTTGGTGAGACGGCATTAAGTTGAATGGCCCACACTGTGTGAATCAAGTTAAAATAACAATCACAACTTGAAACTTGATAGTTTGCCATAACTATGCAAGTCACGTAGTCATGGTTTGAAGTTCCAAGCTTGTTCTATTCATTTTATTTCAATGTTCCACATGATCCGACTAAACATTTCATGGACCGGATGAGGCACTGATGATTGCTAAAACACAGCTGAGATATTGTAATTGAATGAAAACAGAGAGGTGTAGGGGACAACATTGTTGACTATGCATAATTGGCCCACTAGGTGGCATGCAACACCCATAAAAATCTACAGAGGTGGGTTTTTTCAGTCACAATTCCCCTTGGTTTCTTCTAGTGGAAGAAGTGTCATATTAGGTTGCTTACTGCAGAAATTAGGAAAAGAAAATGCAACTAAAAAAGAAAACAAACTGCACATTGCATTTCCTGGGTAGCAGGCATTTCTAGTATAGGCCTACTTACATCTGCTGGCTTTTTTTAAGTGGGAGTTTTCGACAGTGTAAATGGAAAAACAGAGGAACATTTGACGAGAACAGATATGTTGTTGCTTTCCTCCGTCCACCAGTGATTTACGGTTGCATGTGTCCATGCGAGGCTCAAATCACACCGCTAACAGTCTCATTCCTGGTGGATGACCCTTCACCTTTTCCCAGGACGGGAGCCTCACCAAAATATTCACCTCTTTACTTGTCCTCAACTGCCGTTCAGCATCCAGCTGCGTGTGGTGGGGGTTGGGGCCACGGCTAGGGGGAAACTTGAGGGATCTGTCAATCAAATGTAAATACATTGTACATTGGATTAACACAGCTCCCTTGTAGCCCTCCCCCCACCCGGCCCCCATATTTAGGGCAAGAGGAGCAATCCATTTTCCCATACGAGTTGAAACCCGTCAAAACCATGTTGTGTGAGTGGATGTTTTTGTGGTATCCCAGGACCTATGCCTGCCTGATTTAGAATGATTAAAAGTGAAGGTGTTAGATGCTATTAGCTTTATTTTGCTCTCTTTCTGTCCCTATTTGTGTCTGAGTTTCTGACTTGGCTGTAAAACGGGGGTGAGAATATCCCCAAACTGTGGTTAAATCACAAAAAGTTGATTAATGTGGATAATTTTCCTGTCGCCATTTTTAACAAGGTAATTTTTGGGTTTAGCGCGAAAGCTACAATTAGGTTTAGGGTGTGTACGTGTGTAGGTGTCTCTGCGTTCTTGTTTGCATACCTAGGAATGTGTGTGCATTGTGTTATGTGTGTTATGTATCTCGGTGTGTGACGCGTTCTCTCTAAAACGGACCCTCTTAGCCCCCCTTCTCTCCCACTGTGAGGGGAATTCTGTACCATGTCTGCGGTTTTCAGGGAGCTTTGAAAGAAAATAAAGCATAGAGGCCTCACAGTCATCTCCCCTCACACCCTCCTCCCTTTCTCTCCTCCCTCTTTCCCTCCCTCCCCCACCCATGCCCTCCCTCTTTCCCTCCCTCCCCCACCCATGCTCCATGTGGCAGTTTTATGTTTTCTCACTCAATTCGCTCGCTCCCTGAAACATAAACTATAAAGAAACCCAGCTAACAGCGTACACAGCAGTACATAAACTGGACATCAAACATTACGTCCACATTTCCCCTTGAAGCACAATTGGGTGGGGTGGGGGGCAGAGGAGGGTGCCTGGGAGGGAGGGGAAATAAAGAGAAAGGCTTTTTGTTTGGCTAAGTACACTATTTGAGAGAGTGGGAGGGCCGGAGCGAGGAAAGGGGTTGAAAATATATTAGAAATGGTCGAGTCCGCTGTGGTATTTGCAGATCAAGTTACTTCAGATGCCAGAAGAGTTGGTTTCGCTGAGTTTGACTGCTTCCATACTACTGTGTTGTTGTAGTCATTGTGCTGACTGATCTGCAACAAAGTTTACCTTAAAACCTTACCCAATAAATGCAAATACCACACAAATAAGCACAGAATATACATTGCAATGGATCAAAATACATAGAAAGCTGTCTGAATGCACCACCTGAGGGACACCGCTTGCCCTCTGGGAAATGTACCCCACAAGGAGCTGCGGGAAAGCTGTGAAGATCCCTGTGGACCGCTGAGCCAGGGGCAGTTCCGGCTGCTACCAACTAAAAGAGACGGGACGGTAGAATCATAACCAGGACAGAAAGATTGAAATAAATCCTTCTACCCTCAGGCAAACGGGCAACCCTAAACTATATAACTGCCAGTTGGCCCCGCACTCTGATGTCCACTCTGATAGCTGACTTCGGCACACTCATGCTCTTAGACACGCTTTCACAAGCCACCTCATTTAAGCGCACAATCAATCATACACTCACCATGGACACACTGTCTTTCACATGCCCACACTCAACATACAGACACGCATAAACAAGCGTCCTCCCCACATACGGATACGCATATCCAGTCCATGTCGCTGTCCCACACATTTAGTTCTATGTGAGTTATTTTACAGAGGACCGTACACCAGCATTTTGCTACACCCACGACATCTGACATGGACAGGCTATGCAAGCAATAAAAACATGAAACTCAGTAGTATTTTAAGTATCAAGTGTATTATGAATCCAGAGTTTAGATCTTCTTCGATACATCTCCTTAGTGCAAACGCACAAGACCAAGATCTCAAGCACAATAATAAGGTAGCTTTAGATTTGTAGATTGAATGGAATGTATTCCGATACGCTTTTGGATTCATGTGGACCAGGTCAAAAGGAAAATGGAATGAGGGTCATATGAGGATACGTAGTCCTACCACTATGTATTTCTGTGCATATGGTTCTGGAACTCTGGCTATTTCCTTGTCAAACACACAACGAGTTTCCTGGCTGTGCCAGAGAGGAAGTTATAAAGCAGGAAGACTTCCTGTATTATTGCCAATTCGCCGATGGATGTGAGCAATGAGCTCCGCTATGCTACTTACATCATGCAGGTTTGAAGCCTAGTTGGTGATGAATGACAGATGGGCTGTAAAATAAATGTACACTTCTTTTAATAACCCCCCTCCACCAAACAAGTACAAAAGTTATTTAAAAAGTTCCAAATCTTTTTACGTTGGAGCGTTTTCTAAAATGTTTAAAATATTGGTAGTAATAGTGGAATGATAATGTTTTAGTCACCAGAAATGACTTTGGGTTGATGCAAAAAAAAAATGCATCCTAAAATGCTGAATTTCTATTGGTCAAATCAAAAAGGCAACACCCTCATCTACTGATGTCACTAAGACATGCAATCATCTCCCCTTATAGCGCACCCCTTATAAACGAGTATGCTATAAGGGGAGAGTTGTTTTGAATGCATACTGTTGCTGTAACTAACTTCCACAAGGTGGGGGGCTAATTAGGGATATCTCCTTGAAGTTTTCATTGTGAGACTTTTGTAATAATGCTGTTACATTAATAACATTAAAATAATATACGAAATTACTCATGACACTCCCTTTAAAGGTCCTAAAATCATGTAGCTCATGGCTCCCTAGTTTGGGAATCCCTGTAATCTACAACATAGTATTTTCATAAAGCCTAAAGGATAGGATGCACTCAAAAAAATAACAGGAACCTAGGAAAGAACAAAGATAGGAACTAGGCTCCAAGGTCCTCTTCTGGATTTGCCGGTGGAAAGGTTAGGCTGGACAAGTCTTGATCTTTGACTCTCCTGGACACACAATCAAGTTGCTGTGTTGAGACAATGCCAATCGCAAACTGGACATAATTAAATTAAATGTTAATGGATGTCAGGTTCAGTACTAACCAGGGTGGCTATAATGGGTGTAACAGTTTAACACATTGGTTGGCTTTCACAGCAGAGCAATCGCAGTTTACTATGGACTCTGCCCAATATCACAGAATCTCTGTTTGCCTCTACAGCCTACTGGTTGACATAGTAAACAGACACACCTGCTGTTTGGGTTAAAGGTGTGTACCATGCCCTATAATGTCTAGGGTGTGTGTGTGTGGGGGGGGGGGGTTAGGTCTTACTGAACTCATGGGGACCAAATGTCCCAATGAGTATAGTAAAACCAGAAAAAATTGGGTTAAGGTTAGGCTTTACATCTAGGTAAAGTGTAGTCATAAATGTTACTTTATTGAGGTTAAGGTTAGGGTTAGGTTTAGGATTAGATTAGGGTTAGGTTAAGGTTAGGGTAAGGGTTAGGTTTAGGGTTAAGCTTAGGGCAAGGGAGCATGCAATTTCTATTTTCTGGTCCCCATGAGGGTAGCTGTACAAATTTGTGTGTGTGTGTGTGTGTGTGTGTGTGTGTGTGTGTGTGTATGTACGCTGGTGGCTTAGACCTAGTTTGCAAAAAGATGTGGCTGTACAGAAGTTCCCCCCAGGCTAGTTTTACCTGAGCCAGGTTCCGGTCTACCAGGTCCTGTTTGATTGTCAACAGGTATGGGATAGGTGTTACTAGCTCTGGACCCAAACACAGCTATCCCGAAGCCTATAGAGCTTATTTATTTTATGCAAATAAGGTACATTTATTAACGCTAATTAGGTACATTCCTTGACAGATTATACTGTAAAGACCACATTTACCAGAAATTACAGGTCACATTTACCAGAAATTAACTATTTGTTCTCATTCTTGTCCATTTGGATATGGTCTACACCATATCTCGGTTCTATTCTGGGCTCTGATTTTTCTCTGGTCTGCCTGGGTTTAGGATCCGTCCCGGTTTAGAATTGCCCGTTTGGGGCCTGGGTCCAGCGTGTTGGAGCGTGGAGACCGCTAGTTCTCAGGTCACACACACTCACACAGTCCAGATGGAGGTTTGGCCCACAGCCCAAACACTACTGATACAGACGCACCTGTTGCCTTCTGTTGGCCTTTGAGCTGCTCTCACTCCCTCTCCTGTTCTGTCTTGTTTCCTCGCTCCCACTCTTCAAGGCTTTGCCTTTCTCCTCCCTCTCTTTCCCACCCCCCGCCCCTCCCTCTTGGGTCTTTCTATCCCTTCCTTCCTCCAGGTTCATGACATCACTGTCTCGTCTGGGTGCCATCTCGGAACCCTTCTCCCTCAGAGAAGAGGGGTGAAATGTGGTGCTGCCACCCGCACAATGGAACACACGGCATTGACTGCATCTCCATGACAACCAAACAGTCCCCAACTCTCTCGATGCCTCACTGCCCTTCTTTCTCTCCATTTTCGATATGTAAGCTCCAAGGACCACATCTCGCCGCTTTTTTTCTGCTCCTCTCTTCCTCTCTATCCATGCATCTCTGAAGACCAATCACTCTCCACTTGGCATTATTGTCCCTTCACCTGGTCACAAAATGGTAGAGACATAGAAGTCATAGAACATAGAAGAGAGTTAGAGCATTTGAGGTCAGCACTTACCTAGCAGTTATTTACTGTACTTCTTCACCTTGCTTCTCTGTGACCGCGCGTTTTTACGTCTCCCCCTCCCAACCCCCATCTAGAGTTGAAATCTAACGGCTTAAGAAGCCTACAGGAAAAGTTAGCTGAATTTAGGAATTCAGTCTTCATAGAGAGAGCATCTACCTCCTTCTCACGCAAGTGCAGGACATCGGTGTGTGTATTCTCATTCCTATTCATCCGAAAGGAGTTTCAGTACACTGATCTCCTGGGGTTGAGTTACCTGGCCATCTGGAAGGGACCTGCGCAGAGAATAATCACAACAGACAAGTCGGGGAACAAAAGCGTGAAAGGGAAGAGAGATGGAAGATACTGACCTCTCCCAGATAATGACCAATAAAACAAATTTAATTGCAGGAGAGCCTAAGTGAGCAACGCACAGGTGCGCACGCACGCACACACACCGTTAACCAGGCACAAACAAAGAAGTTTCTCATAATTTTAATCAGATTAGTGTTAAACCTTGTTGGCATCTTGCCAGTAGTCACATTGATCTTATCACTGGGAAGAAACAAGATGGGTAATATCATTCAAATGCTTTGTGTGTACAGTAATTAAATCACTGAAGAGCTTTCATTAATATGTCATCAGAGCTATGGTCTTCGCAGCGTTTGTGAGTGCCTCCTGCCTGAGTTTGCAGAACAGTATTGTCACAGTGCGAGTGTTGTCTCAACCTGTTGCTACCCACGGACGGAGACATTCACCCAGATTGGTTATTTTCATCAGTGACATTTGATCAAAGAAAACTGACGAGATATGTAGAATAATAGCAAACGGCGCTGCTTTTTTGCTGGTTGCCTTTTTAGTTAATTTTTAAAGCCACAAAAGTGTCATTATTTTAACACCACAGGCAAATATGACCATTTCCAAATTCAGAATTGTCCCTGCTGACAAGACAACGAAAACTGCCTTTTCCCATTATCCCCTCCTGCATAGAAAATGTAGAACTTTCCTATTGTCATGGAGACTTTTCTAACTGAGCTTAACAACAACAGCTTAACAACTTAATTTCATAGTAACACAACAGGGCTCTGCTGTCTATTTGGAACAGGGCAGTGGGTACGTTCAGTGGAAACATGACACTGTCGCCTCCAAGCACTTTGCTTCTCCGAAAAAGAAGGCAACAGGTCACTTTAAAATATTACTTTGTCATCTAGATGCATCTAGAGCGCAACATTGACCAGTGTTCATGGTCAGTGCCGATTTTATGGCCTGAAATCAGACCTAACATTGATTTCAGTGTGAACTCTTTCACTTTAAGGTAACTAAGCTCTGGTTTTAGTTTGTAAACAAACAAAAAGAAACATTGGAACTACTCACTTTTCGTGTTTAAAGTCTGTGTGGGCCGCTGACTTGTTGAATGTGCCATTGCATGAACCCTCGTTAGAAACAAACCTGGCACAGTTAAGATGTAGTCCAACTACTTTATTAACCCCACCTCTGCATTAGTAACTATTATGGCCAATTGTCCTGACCACAGATCCCAATCTAGTAGGAATAAAGCCACTTTGTTATTCTCTCACTCACTACAGTCACATGACACGAGTGAGAAGTGCAGCAGATCGCCTGATTCAACGACTGAATATACAAATGTGGCAGTAGCGAAACATGGACAGAGAAATCTTTCTGTTTTAAGGGTGTCTTTTTTTCCTTCTGTGATTGCTCTTGACAACTTATGGTAAGCCCAAGTATTGTTCATGAATTGTCATTTCTGAAGTCCTTCTTCCCAAGCCCTTCCTTTCATAATTGTCCCAGAGGAAAACTGTGAGTCAAGATGTTTCAAAAACATCCAATAATATTTTTTTGTGTGTGATTCAAACAGTGCTAAAGAAAACAACGAGAGCAGGCAAGGTTATAATAGTGTTTAACAAACAAGAAAATAAAACGTCAGATCTCATACTAGCTTTTTCTGAAAGAGTCACAGCATTTTTTTTTTGTTTTGGCACTGATTGGGCCGGCCATAGATGAGGTCCTGGACATGTCTCTGTGGGCCCAAACATGTCTCTGTGGGCCCAAAGCGGCGGTCAGCATCAACCTTGTATACACGTTTAGGGGCCATTGGTCAAGTCATTTGATGGGTCATGGAATCCTTAAACATCAGTAAGGGCAGGGTACCTTTAGTTCATACAAGTGTACAGCCAGTAAGAGAAAAAAGACAAGAATAGACTAAGTACAGTTTAGGAGGACAGTGCTAGTAGTGCTAACGGGGAAAGCAAGGAACGTACAAAAAAACACACAGGCACTTTAGTGCTAATGCATAGCATAGAGTTTAAAGTGAGAACCAAATAGACAGACAGAAAGACAGAAGAATGACAAACAGAATGGAGGGCTGTGTGCCTATCTTTAGCCCCTAACCCCAATACTTTCCAAACTAGGCTAAAGTTAGCATGTTCCCCAAAGCTAGCGAGGCCAAAACTAGACTTAAGCTAAGCCAACATTAGCAGGGGCTATTATTAGCACAGCTAATGTTAGCGCCTCCTTTATCCTTATGGACACTACACCATCCTAACAAGCTCTTGATACATGGATTCAAAGACACGTCTTTAGCTAATAAAAGCTTTAGTTGATAATTGGATTGTGTTGGATATCCATGTGGATCGCAGCTCTGATTTACAACAACACCAATCAAGTACCCCCAAGCTAGCACAATGCTATAATAATCTGACCCATTGAGTTACCACATTCTCTTCTATTCTGGATGGTAACATTCAAACATCCATGCACGCCACTCTTACATTAAGCACCAAGTGAGATTCTCAGTGTGTTAAATACATACTTTCCAGAGCCACTGTTTAGGGTGAAGGATGAGTGTCTCATTGTGCAGAATGTGGGTGTGTTGGTATGTGATATAGAATTGCTCTGCATTCTTGGATGACAGGTGTTGGCTGAGAGAGAGCTTGAAGGAGAGAGATGTATATATTATAAGAAAGGATTAGAGAAAGATAGCAAAGGGAGACATTGAAGCAATCGCTCACAGTATGACAGTAAGGCTAGCTAATTGCTATTATCATCATCAATATTTATATTATATAGCAGTACCAGTGCTCTCTCTTGTCCCTGTCTTTTACACCTGCCAAAACATATTCAACACTTCAAAGCTAGCACAAAAACCGTCCTCAGTTCCTTAGTCGATACTAAGTTGATGTTCACTGTAAAATGGCTACAATCAAAAAAACGAGGCACTTTTGTACATATATGTATATATATATATATATTTTGTTAATAAACTATGTTCATTCAGCCATCATTAGATTAAATCCTGCTTTTTGATTGAATAATTGGGTTTTCATTTAAGCTGATGATCGAACAACATCACTGGCTTCGAGCCGGATGTCAGCAGTCTGTAGTCCTCTCTGATTGACTTAGAGGCCTTCTTTCGCAGGCTAAGAGCAACCAATAGGTTGTTTAGAATAAAATTGGCACACGTCCCCATTGGTTATTACAACCAATAAACTGAAAGCAAAAATAAAATGAGGTTTTCCATTAGTCTTTCCAAAGTGCTTCAGGGACGTGACCGGTGCGACTCCTCTCTCCTCCCATTGGTTGTCATACAAGGATAAAGAGCAGGACATTCTGATCTCCTATTTATTTCCCAGAATTCCAAGGGCTTGGACATCAGCATTCTGGAAACAGAGAGGAAATAGAGTGGTTAGAAGAACAATAAACAACAGAATATGATATGAAGATGAACCAAATATTATGACATAAATCCACGGACTTCCACACCTTATCATCATTGTTTTATATTCTACAGTAAAATATCTACAGTATGACTCTTTATCAATATGGGAACATGGTGTTCTTTAAAGATGTAGAAACTACACACACAGAGACAGAGGGAGACAGTGAAAAGGAAAGAGAGAGACACAGTGAGAAAGATCGAAGGAGATGGAGAGGGCAAACACTGCTGCAGGGATATAATCACGGACACACAGGTCCATGAGCTGTGCTTGTTGTCTGTGTGTGTGTTTGCGTAGGACATATCCTGTCATGTTCCGCAACTAAAGCAAGTAGGCTATGCCATTGAGATCAAGTCATCAGTATTTTAATGAACCGGAAAATATTGAGAATTCACAGTCACACACACACACACGCAAACACGCCTTTGTTATGGAACCTTTCGTACAATTGATAGCGACTTGGAGGGTCGGACTGACAGGATATTTAGGCTACAGATGGAAAAAAAAAAGTACAGAAAATACCAGTGACCAGGGACTTTCATACGTCTTAATCTCAATCAGCCAATTAAGGCGCTGGTTACTTTAATAGGACAAACTAGCGCCAACTTGACAAACAGAGATCAATAATAATTATGTAATTAAGGGATTCATCAGCCAGTTTACATACAAGGAAACGTCGTGCGTCGTCCCCGTGAACGGAAGGTTAAAACACACCTCCGTTCTCTAAATGTCCCGGACATGCTCTCTCTGATTGCCCGAGAAAAGAAAAAAGGTCCTCCTCTATATTTTTCTCCGTCTTCCTGGTGCAGAGCTATATTTAGTGTCTGGGCACACACAGTGCCTGCCTGCCAGCCAGCAGCAGCAGCTAAAGCGGCTCAGCCTGAAAGAGCCACATAAACAAACAATCAGCACGGCAGACCCAGGGGAATGAGGGTACGAGACACTCAATGGCACACACACACACACGCGTGCACACACACCCAGACAGAGTGTCTGAGGAAACAGTGACTGGGTGTCTGTGAACACAAGAGAGCATACACACTATTAACAAACAACCCATTAGGTCAAGGTCAGGAATCATCCTTTTTGGCTTTTTTATGTCCGAATTTGAACACACACACACACACACACACACACACAGACAGACACCGCTGACATCGGCGCAGTCAAACACGTGGCCAGAGAGGAAGCGTTTCCTTTCCTAAATTGCTGTAATCAGATCTCTCTCTCTCTCCAGCCATCCTTTTCTCTGCCTATTGATCCCATTAACTTCCCTGTGTCGTCTCTCTTTTCTGGGATCTAATCGATGGGGATGATGCTTGTGGGAGTCTGCATGTGTGTGCCTGTCCAGCTCTGCGGGCTCTTTAACTCCGAGGCCAGATCTGCTTGAGACGGTGTCTGGCCAATAAACTGTTCTCTCTTCAGGTCGCTCGGCCCGCGGGTCCGCCTGTCCTTCCAGTCGGGCCCAATCAATAGGATGATTCACTCAGTGAAGCAGTCCAAGTGGTGCACGCATGCACACGTGTAGCTATGCTTGCGAGAACCAGAACTCCTCAAAGGAACAGACAACCAAGGGATGATTCTGAGAAGGTAGGAAATGTTCACCAGTCCCTAAAGGGCTGTTCTCGGGTCACGCACAGCTGTCTGCGTTCTCCATCGTGCCCAAGTTGATTTGGTCTGCCCTCACCAAGGTACAATCATGATATTCAGGCCAAATACCAAAAGTGAAGAGACTATATTCATTCTGGGTCAAACAATGTCAAAACATGCATTTAACATTGATGGATATTTAAATAGCTTCCTGTTGCTCGCAAGTTTGACATGGAGATAAATACTGATTGTTTGATTTATTATTTTTTTTTTACCTTGCATGCATACAGTATACTGCTTTTCGTAAGCTGGATCTTAGAATGTTGACTCTGAGTCACACAAAATGTTATGTTTCTCAACGCCAAGGATTTATGCACACATAAAAAGTGAAAACTAAGTCGGTTTTTAGTAAATTATCTATATAATCTCTCCTAGTTTATTTTGTGGGTTAGAATACTTGAGTAGAAGGAATTGTTGGGCTTTGAAGCACACTGAGCGTCTCAAATGAAACCAGGTTCTATTTTAGCGCCTGACAACTCAGACACTTGTTGAAAACGGGCAACATGTCCGGTCTAGTCATGGCATCGGTTAGGTTTAGGCTTAGCAGTTGGGGGTTAGAGAAAATAGGATTTTGAATGGGAATACATTTTTGTGTAGTATATGCCACTCATGTAGTAAAACAGGGATGTGCGTGTGTGTTGGGGATTTCCATATCTTTTTCTGTCAAAGCTCGCTTTGGAGATCCATGAAGGACAAGACGTGCTGTTCTCTGAGTGAGTGTTTGTGTGTGTGTGTGTGTGTTACCCTAACATCTGTCAGTCGGACTTGTCACTGCTCACATAATACAACTTGACGACTGCTGTGTGACTTGCCCACTAATCTGTCTGTACGGGGTCACTGCACTTCAGATCTGCGGCCTTCGAGGGGACATATTCAGCGGAACTGCGCACGAAACACTCCTCTTTCTCTCAGGCGCACACTGACACAAACCCGCCCGCTCACACCTCTGACTGTTGCACTGCCAATCACTTCCATACTCTGGGAGACGTGGCTGTCAAGTTATATGATTAACTAGGTATGAGTGAATGTGCGTGTGCGCGTGTATGAAATGTTCCCGTGCGACGTGCGCACAAAGCTGAAGCGTCACACCATGAGAGAGAGAGAGAGATATAGAGTGGGAGATAAAGAGAGAGATAGACGGACGGATGTCACTGAGTGTGTGAGACAGATGTCCTGGCTATGGCTGAATGCCTGATGTATGCAGCCGTAGCTGCTGTGGCTAGGCGTGGCCTAATGTGGCCAATGGAAAGTGTGGCTACCACAGAAGGGGAGGATTGCCGGTTAGTTCGGCATTCGTTTGAAGGGGAATGAGAGACAAAAAGCATATCAATGTGTGTATCTGCCTGTGCACGTTTTATTGGTCCTCCTGTTTTTACTTGTGAGGACCCGAACAAATTGTTAACCAAGTCCTGCCTTTTAAAAAGGCTAATTCGGGGTTAGGTTTAGGGGGGTAAGGTTATGGTAGAACAATCAATCGGGTAAAAAAAACAGAAGATAAATATAGGTGGAAACGCGGTGTAAATCAGTGTCACGTCAGAACAAGCCTTTCTTGGACTCTTGGTTCCAAAGGTGTTTACCGAATTAGGGTGGTAGGGCCGGGAAATCACAGATTTAAACTTTTGTGTACAGTCCACTTTTAGCAAATTCAGTTTTTCCTCCAGGGCCATCTCACATTTTTGAGCAACTCTACAAAATGTGTCCAACCTGGTCTGAAAACAGTAATATGCAGCACCAAAGGACAGGTGGGAGGAGGGTTCTGGAATTATAACATCCAATAAAAAAATATTGCATTCAAACTGGTTTTAAACTCTCCAGAGAGGCAACACCTATGTATTGCTGGCAGCACGGCTATGTGAGACCACAGTTAAGGAAAATATATAGCTGTGAAAGAGAATACATTCACAGCGGGTGGACGAAATAACGGAAACAACTAACAATATATTAATATCAAGATCCTGAAACAGGACCAGATGCAAACACTGGAACAGTGTTTACGGTGCAAACACTGTTCCCTCACGACGTTCCAATATTCCAGGATGACAATGCCCCCGTAGACACTGATAAAGAAATTCAAGAGTGGTTTTATGAACACCAAGAGGACGTCAAATGCCTTCCATGGCCTCCCCAGTCACCACATCTGAACATCGGTGAACCATTACGGGAAGTTCTGGAGCGCATAGAGTGAATTAGATTTCCACCCCCTTCATCCCTCAAAGAACTGGAGGCTTTTCTTCTTGAAAACTGGTGGCATTATCCCACTCCACACAGTTCAGGACTTGTATGACAGCATTCCAGGGAGGATTGGAGCTGTTCTGAAGGCAAAGGGTGGCCCCACTGAAATGGCCTTACAGCTCCGGAAAAAATGAAGAGACCACTGCACCTTTTTCTTTCCTTTCCAAAAAAAGTCGAAAAGGAAGGTTTTGAGTGAGGAACAGAAGGGGTAAAATCAAGAGACCACTGCAAATTGAACGCTTCTGTTCCTCACTCAAAACCTTCCTTATCGACTTTTTTTGGAAAGGAAAGAAAAAGGTCCAGTGGTCTCCATTTTTTCCGGAGCTATATGTTCCTTGACTGTTATACGACCATGCAGAGCAACCATCTGACCCAAAGAGTCCCAGGAGGTTGCCACTACCAATACAGATTCCCCACCGTCTTTGGGGGCAGATACTGCAGGCTAAAAGGCATCCTTCGGCTTTGTCTAAACGTAAACACGTCCGGAAGTAGGAAATAGGGTGAAAGATGACTCATCAGACCACATTACTTTTTTCCCCACTACTCAGGGTTACAGGTTTTGTGCTCCTTACACCAACTTATTCTTCTTAGGCCTTGGATACAAGCGGTTGCCCGAATGACAACCCAGAAATTCATTCCAGCATTGTGAAGCTCACAATGTACAGTTTTTGAAAGGACTGGGTCGCAGAGATGCTGATTCATATTTTTTGTAATGTCCAAAGCTGTGTTTTTGTGGCTTTGAGCAACTATCCTGTTCATTGACAGTCTATCCTTGTCGGTGAGCTTCGACTTGTGAACACCGTTCCTCTTTGCCGATGCAGTTTGTCCATGTTGGGCATATGGCGTCATGATTCTTGAGATTGTTCCTCTTGAAGCATTGGATAACTTCGCAGCTTTTGCGACCAATGCGCCTGCAATTTGGGCACAGACGACTTGGCCTCTTTGAAACTCTGTTAGTTGCCTCGTGTTACACTAAACTCAAACATCAAAGAGCTAATTGTTAGACCTCTTTTATAGATGACACGTACAGTATGAACTGCTAATTGGCCATCAACCTAATGTGACCTCCGCGCAGCTGCATTTGTGATTGTGATTTAGTCACTTCAAAGTAACAGTCCTTTTCCATGTGGTGTTTCCACCTCCTGTATGTCCTCAAAAACAGTATCTCACAGAAGTGAGTACACCCCTCACATTTTTGCAAATATTTGATTATATCTTTTCATGTGACAACACTGAAGAAATGACACTTTGCTACAATGTAAAGTAGTGAGTGTACAGCTTGTATAACAGTGTAAATTTGCTGTCCCCTCAAAATAACTCAACAAACAGCCATTAATGTCTAAACCGCTGGCAACATAAGTGAGTACACCCCTAAGTGAAAATGTCCAAATTGGGCCCAATTAGCCTTTTTCCCTCCCCCCGGTGTCATGTGACTCATTAGTGTTACAAGGTCTCGGGTGTGAATGGGGAGCAGGTGTGTTAAATTTGGTGTCATCGCTCTCACACTCCCTCATACTGGTCACTGGAAGTTCAACATGGCACCTCATGGCAAAGAACTCTCTGAGGATCTGAAAAAAAGAATTGTTGCTCTACATAAAGATGGCCTAGGCTATAAGAAGATTGCCAAGACCCTGAAACTGAGCTGGAGCACAGTGGCCAAGACCATACAGCGGATTAACAGGACAGGTTCCACTCAGAACAGGCCTCGCCATGGTCGACCAAAGAAATTGAGTGCATGTGCTCAGCATCATATACAGAGGTTGTCTTTGGGAAATAGACGTATGAGTGCTGCCAGCATTGCTGCAGAGGTTGAAGGGGTGGGGGGTCAGCCTGTCAGTGCTCAGACCATACGCCGCACACTGCATCAAATTGGTCTGCATGGCTGTCGTCCCAGAAGGAAGCCTCTTCTAAAGATGATGCACAAGAAAGCCCGCAAACAGTTTGCT
>JACXGI010003030.1:9156-26373 GCA_016801175.1 Esox masquinongy | reverse complement strand
GACATGATCCCCTCCCTTCGGAGACTGGGCCGCAGGGCAGTATTCCAACATGATAACGACCCCAAACATACCTCCAAGACGACCACTGCCTTGATAAAGAAGCTGAGGGTATACCCCAGACCTAAACCCTATTGAGCATCTGTGGGGCATCCTCAAACGGAAGGTGGAGGAGCGCAAGGTCTCTAACATCCACCAGCTCCGTGATGTCGTCATGGAGGAGTGCAAGAGGACTCCAGTGGCAACCTGTGAAGCTCTGGTGAACTCCATTCCCAAGAGGGTTAAGGCAGTGCTGGAAAATAATGGTGGCCACACAAAATATTGACACTTTGGGCCCAATTTGGACATTTTCACTTAGGGGTGTACTCACTTTTGTTGCCAGCGGTTTAGACATTAATGGCTGTGTGTTGAGTTATTCTGAGGGGACAGCAAATTTACACTGTTATACAAGCTGTACACTCACTACTTTACATTGTAGCAAAGTGTCATTTCTCCAGTGTTGTCACATGAAAAGATACGATCAAATATTTGCAAAAATGTGAGGGGTGTACTCGCTTCTGTGAGATACTGTATGTGTGCATGTATAAATGTGTGAGTCTGCGAGACAGCTATAGGGTGTGCATGAGTGTGAACATATACTCCATTTCCTTCAAATCTGGATCTGCTAGGGACATCTTGTCCTTGGCTAAAGAATGGGAGGGGGAAAGCCAACAGGAGCAAAGGGTAGTGGGCAAAACACACATACACACACACATACGCTTACTCAAAAGAGGATTCGGAACAACAATGGTTGAGCTACTTAAAAAAAATATGCACACAGTCACAAGATAGGCCCGTCCTTCCTTTACCTTACATGCTAAATAACTGCTGTAGAGAGTGAGATATGTTCCCCCCACCAACAAGTTCTGCCACTTTCTGCCAGTGTTGTCAGTAAGCTCCAGAATAAATACTGTTCCAAAGAGTGAGGTGATTTACTACAATAAGGAGAGGCAAGGCAGACTTCCAGCTACTCCGCAGTTGTTCTAATGCTCTTCCCGGAAAACGTGGTGCTTCACTGCTTTTAAAGTCGAGTATAAGAACAGCCATTCCCACTACTGTTGTTGTGGAACATTCAATGCTATGTCGTGCTGTTAGAAAGGCTTTGTGTTGTAGATTGGGGTTTTGGTCCACTGGGCTGCGATCGGATTTTGTCCTAAAGAAGAATATGATCCTTGTTAAGTTTTGGTCCTAAGGGGAAACTGAGTATAGGTCAATTTTGTTTCCCATTACAGAGTGGGTGAGGTTTGAGCAGACGTTTCCTACTTTTTTAAGAACATGTTGTTTTGAACAGATTTGAAACAGATTTCTTGAAATTCAATGTAGTTTAACAAGACTCATGACATATTTTAGGTAGGCTATTCAACAATATTGGTAATTACTACATTATTTCCTATGAACTGTTATAACTATTATAAACCGTTGGTCCCTCGGTTCATGGGCTGTAATAAAAGATGCTAGAAACTTTTCATACACATAGAAATCTTTCACAGACAACATTTTTCTCAATTTTTATGCACAGATTAGTTTACATTTGCATCTGGTGAGCACTTCCCCTTTGACAATCCATGTACCATACCTTTGAAATGGTTGCATGTCATTTTATTATGAACAGCCTGATTGTTTTATCCTTAACAAGAAAGTGATCAGATCAATTGATAGAGCTGGTCATACATTGTAGAAGATTACGTCTGAGAACAAAGTCCAATTGATATGACTCTGCTCTTATTCCTATATACTTTGTCTTCCTCTGGCAGTTCATCGCTTAGGCTATTTCGAGCCCAAATCATTGCAGATGTGTGTGTTGTATTAAATCAATACGAGCAATTGTGAATTCTAAATAAAGGTAAGGGGAGGGCCATCTCATTCTGTCGCTAAGAAACATGTGTACCTCAGAACAAAGACAAGGCACGATTCAGGTCTATATCACATCCCGTTTCTTTGTTCCACCCAATATGTATTTTGAAAAATATAGATGTTGGCGAGATACTAGACAAAAGCCCCAAAGGGATTGATTGATAAACTTTTGGACTGCCGACCAACTTTTTATTACGAAACATTGTTGTATGACTCAAGAGTCAGAAACTGCAGTGTGTGTGTGTGTGTGTGTGTGTGTGTATCTTTCATTTGTTTGTCCACGTGCCAGGGCCATACCCCTGTCCTGAAATATCCTGATAAATGGCGTAATTATTAATAGAGTTGTGAGTGGAGTCCCATCAATCCAGTTCCCCTCACGGTCCTTCCTCCAAACTTTTCCCTCCTTCCTCCCCCCTGTGGCGGGTACAGTTACTATTTGTAACCTTAGTTCCTATATTCACAGGAGCACAGTTCTGTGAAATGGGGTGTTCAAGGGAGAAAGAGAGTTTGTGTGTGTGTTTGAGTGTGTGACACAAGTGTGTGTGGGTGGCAGACGGGCAGACGGCCAGGCGAGACCCAACATGGCACCGCAAATATTTATCTACGAACAGAGGGAATGCTGGGATCTGGGGCCCTTCTCTTCTTCCACCAGGCGAAGAACAAAAGAAAAAAAAGAAAGAACCCTTTCCTTCAATCCTTTTCTGTCCCTTTCTTAGATCTCCCCCCGACTCTCCGTCACTCGGATTGTTCCTGGGCCTCGTTCACAGGTTGACCGATTTACAGTGTGATTTTCATCCGAATCGTTTTTTCTCTCCTCGTCCCTAATAAAATGTCAGTTTTTGGAGTCTAGTAGTGAATGGGCAGACTGGTCCGTAAAGCATAGACAAGGTATAGACTGAACAATGTCTTCGTCTGTGTGTGTATTAAGTCTGTGTGTGTATTAAGTCTGTGTGTGTATTAAGTCTGTGTGTGTATGCGTGAGTTAGGACAGTGAAATTAATCAAATTCAGATCGAAATGACAATACTGTCATGAGCAATATTCATATCGTAAGAGCAAGCAATATATTTTGAAACACATCAGCCCATTTCGTACTAAACTCCAGGGGTGTTTTCTCTCTTCTTGTGGCTGCTTCAGTTGATTGTTCCAAACAAGAACCATCCTGCAGGCTGCTTTGCTTTTCAGTATGTCATTCTATATCTCTGATTCCAACAGTTAACCCAGGTGTTTTGATTTACATCGCACATAGACTCCCAATATTCTGTCGGAAAATCACTGCGTGTGTGTGCGTGTTGCTGCGGGAAGAGAGCCGGAGAGTAGCATATTAAAGTTGCAAGCTGGTTGTCGGACTAAGCCTGGCTGTGTGTGTGTGTGTGTGTGTGTGTGTGTGTGTGTGTGTGTGTGTGCGTGCGTGCAAGAGAGCTTTACGATCCAGTGGTCATGCAGGACAGAAGAGTAACAGTAGCTCTGTGTAGTCAAGGCTGGTCATAAAGCATGTGTCACTGCAGCACTGGTGGCTTTAACATCCTGGAAGTATATGTCCACATTAGGGTGACCATATTTTAGTTTTCAAAAAAGAGGACAGTGGGAGCGGGAGGCAGATGGACACCCGCAGTGGGTGGTAAATACAAATGCGTTCACAACCATGCAACTATGTTATTGAACTTTAATACATAAAGTAATACATCCTTTCCATTCAACTGTTGGCCCTCAACAATAGAATAATAACAAACAAATCAAAAAAATAGTTTAGCTTTTAACACCTTTTACATGACACTTCCTTTTATGGCCATAGGTTAAAATGCCAGGTCATGCATTCTGCTTCACACGGATCCCGACCAAGACGAAAACACGGGAATTTTCTCTGTAAATCGTCTGTGAATTTACATTTGCGTTTGGGCATTTTTACGCTGTTCTGGAGCCATGTGCCACTATTGACAAGCAAGCTGCTGCTCTGTCTCTTGGCTGTTGCCATGGTGAGGGTAATGATTGAGATGCAGTTTGACCAATGTTTGCGTAGGCCTACATGACCGACCAATGGTGGCGTGTGAGAAGGCGGGACCTAAAGAGAAAGGTCAAAGCAATGCAAAACCCCAAAAACGCACACAATGAATGGCGACCGTAGAAAGCAAAAGCCGAATCCCGGACATTTTGGGAGATTTAGAAATCCCGGACGGACGCATTTTTTTTAGGTCCAAAAAGAGGACATGTTCGGGAAAAAGAGGACGTATGGTCACCCTAGTCCACATACACACAAACTGACGGACAAGCATGTAAGGTTTCTCGCTGACACTGAAATCACACAGTAAGCACACGCTTACATACAGTTGACATTGTCGCTTCACACACACACTCAGCCAACAACACAAGCACGCTCAACCTACAACACGCGCGCGCGTGCGCGCGCACACACACACACTCACACACACACACCCTAAACCAAAAATGCAAGAACACACCGCTACATTTTAGTCATTTTGCGGACGTTCGTATCTAGAGCGACTTACAGGAATACTTAGGGTTCGGTGCCTTTTACTCAAAGCCATATTTTTCACCTTGTCAGCTCAGGGATCATCACCAGCTACCTTTTAGTTCCGGGCCCACTGCGCTAACCACGAGGCAACGCACAGTCATGCATAATGCAAACGTTACCGCTCTGCGGTCGGCACAGCCCCCGGACACAGTCTGCACTGTGCAAATGAGCGCTCACATGACGTACGTCAGTAGTGCTTGAAGCCTTTCGGACGGTAATAACGATTCATATTCAGCTGAGCATTCTATAAGCCTCGCTGTGAAAACAACACGATCACTCCGCGATCCCTCAAATACGTGCTCACGTCTCCATCTCCAATATCCACACTGCGAAGAGGCGGCAGATAAACGATCAGAGATACAAGGCAAAGGACAAATTAATATGAACTGACAAACAAAGCCGGGGAGGGGGTGGCATGCTCGATCCTGGTCTTTCAACCCTCGCTCCACTCAACCGTTGACGTAAGCACTCGCTCAGTCTCCATCTCTCACACGGCATTTTCTAGTCATTCCAGGAAGTGTTAATAGGGCCGTATAGTGCTCATTTCCTTTCTCTCTCTGTGATTAGGTCCCATGTGCTTCCGTGTTCTCCGCGGCAAGGGGAGAACGTTGTGTGTGTTCTCAGACGCTAATTACAGATGCTGGTTCTCTGACCATCACAAACAGACACAAGACAAATGTTTGAGACAGAAACCCTGCGACCCCATTTTAATATCAACCCAACATATAGGGCTAAAAAGGGATGTGGCCTAATCAACGACCAATGTTACCCTTTTAATTGGAGCCGAGTGTCAGAAAGGATTAGACTGATTTGTAATTGGATTTAAATTTGAAGTGTGGTTTCAAATGCATCAGAAATGGATTGGGAAGTTCATGACAGTAAGGAAGACCATCAGGCAATTATTGTCTATGACTGTCTTCACTGAGTATGTCCTTCACCCACACCTACCCAACACCCAACACACCACCCACATACCCACCCAACGAAGACAAGGTTTTCAAACTCCGGTCCATAGGCTCCAGGGGGGTGGGGGGTTGCATACATTAATTTTCCACTAGATTCAATACATTGGTTATTACACAGGCCTATATTCAGAATATGTTTGATAAAAATCATTCTGTCTTTCCTATCCACCCCCAATAACAATCCTATTTTCCCATCAACATACAAATAGCCTTCTCACTCTGTAGACTGGTGGCAGTCTGGGCCTTATTACTTTGGGGCACGTGCTCTAGGGGCTCTCTGTCCAATTATGATTATTTCTAGTAGCAGGTGGGCTGGCCTCCAACCAAAACATACTTATCAAACTACTAACAAAAAGCTACAGTCGGCCCTGCTGAGATGGACATGCTGTAAGCCATGACAAAATGTGTAGAATAGTAAGAAACGTGCTTTAAAACAGTGAACTGCCCGGTGGCATTCCGTAAACGACACTCGACGAGTCACACTACACACAGCCCCCACAGCGACATGGACCTCAGTGTCCAGGACATTTTTGAAAGGAGCCCCCCCCCCGTTTCAGTGGCAGAACGTTGAAGGTTAATGACCGTTCCAAGCCGCATAATGGAGACAGAGCAAACATGTTCCTCTACTCTGTCTGTCCATTACCTCTCGCTTTCTGACACCTTATGACATCATTCGGCTGTCTGCCTCAAGCTGGACCATGCTTGGTTCTTCTCTCTGCATGATTTTAACAGTTTGTTTAAACAGTTTATACAACCAAATGTTTAACACATTCTTGGCAGCGTGCACATTTTGTATTGTCACTCTGGTAAACAGAATTCTGAAAGGTGCGAGTTTGAAAATCACAAATAGCCACTTCATACGACATGGATGGGATGCCACTAACAAGGTAAATGCGGCACACAGTTGTTTCTCTTTAGCCAAAGCTAGTTAGCTACTGTTGCAAAGTTAGTATCCGCTATCTAACATTGTTATGAGTTTTCACACAAACTGCCTCCTTCCTGTTGTTGCCATGACAGCTGCTCACCCTTATGTCAGGGGGTTCTGTGATCAGCTGATCAAAACTAGCATTGTAGGGAAACTTTTTAGATATATACAGAATAGCAATTATCTGAAATGGGTATGCTTAACTTAGAGACAGCATGTCAACTACAACGTTAAAATGGATGAAAAAATATAAAAAATATGTTTAGAAATAGCATAGCTAGTGTAGCTAAGAACCTACAAACCAGCCAGCTTGACTGCAATGCCCATTAGTTCAGCTATAAACGTGCAGACTAACAATAACTTTTGTATTTAGTTAGCTATGTTTTTTAAAACAACTATGATGAATTTATAGTTATGTAAATGTGCCAGTGCATCGATGAGTAATAGTGACAGACTTGTAATGTTGGATAAGATAGTTAGCAACTGGCTTATATTATGTATTATTGGTGCTGAATATGGAACTAGCTAGTGTAAACAGCTTGCCCAAAAGTATAACCTTATGCTACAACCTTTAAAATTGGTTAGGTAGCGAACATTTCTAGCTAGCTACTGTTGGCTAATAATGTTAGCTGACTTGGTAATAGCTATATAGTATTCTGGGCTTATTGATTAATCAAGTATCGTTACACAGTTTGGTCTTAGCAGTGTCCAGAAATGTCAACAATGTAACTAATCGGATTCACATCATTACAGTAAAACGTTGTGATTCGTTCATTCAGGAGAGCGGTGTGCGCCAGGACCGCATTCACAGTGTGTAAATGTTACACCAGCATTATGGCACCATTTATATTAAGCCAGAATCATAGAAATCACGGGGGACACGGCCGACCATCCTAGGAAAACTATGATTTGTCCCCCCCAATATATCACTGTAAACATAACTATGTAATTTTAATAAGATTAATGAAATGCAATGAAAGCACTTGTGCTGATTATAGACACTTAATAGCGGGTTTTTAAGTTTCCAAAGATTGCGGCCCCCCACACTTAGCCTCACAATGGTTTGATCCACTGCCCCACCCCCAGCCCTCAACACTGGCACATCATGCAAGTGTGTGGGAATCAGATGTTGGTGGCTGACTTTCAGTAAGTAGTTCAAGCAAAGGATTTGTTAGACATTTCTTTACTTCTACCACTCAATACAATAAGACAAATTTATAACCGTCACCAGTCTTCAGTTTCACTGCACTGAATTACTGGTCACACTTTTTTTTAGCTAACGGTTAGCTGACATTTGCCAGCTAGCTACAGTAACATCAACCAGTGTTTGCAGCTGTCTGAATTTGAGTCAATGAGAGAAGCTTGCAATGCAATGTATGTAGAGTTCCTTAGCTGGCAAAGTGACAGTGTTCATGTCTACCGTCTGAAAGGCATTCAATGCACACAGCTAACGTGAGGTTGATCCAGTCCGTTTGTTTTAAGTTGGTAGGGTTCACACACAATAGCTGAATTTACAGAGCTACAGTAGCGAGCAAACCGATGGCGCAAACTAAAACAGTATTACAGCACTACTTTTGATGGCCCCTTCAGGAATTGCTCTTGAGAAATGTTAATGTAATTGTC
Source organism: Esox masquinongy (assembly GCA_016801175.1). Classification (NCBI taxonomy): domain Eukaryota; kingdom Metazoa; phylum Chordata; class Actinopteri; order Esociformes; family Esocidae; genus Esox; species Esox masquinongy. The sequence continues at coordinate 18,438 of JACXGI010003030.1, read as the reverse complement.
CCCTCCAAAGTTGATATCAGATTTACGCCTCTGTCCAGAATTGATAACTATATCGAATTCATCACTAGACCCAATGGAGATAAAACTTATTGGCTAAATTGCTTTTCAGATTTAAACATTTCAGCAAATTCATGGCATACACAAATTGGCAACTTTTAGGCTTGATATGAAATGCATGAGAGTGCAGTGCACCAGTTAGATGCAAAGTCAGCAGTGGTCGCTGAACCATGCTGATATCTCACTAAGCTGACCCTGTCAGGCATCCCATCTCTCTCACACCCTGGCTTGATCTTCTGGACGCTCTATAACTCCTGACCCCTACATGCCCTTTACACTTCATTCATGTCTCCCACCGACCCTCTGCCTCAGTAGTGACCCCGGTCAGTGACACTGACACACACACACAAACACACACACACACACACACACACACACACACACACACACACACATACATCCATGTCTCCCCTCCCCCATATGAGAACCATCTCATTAGCAGACGGTAATCAGCTTAGTGTTTGCCAACACCCACCGGCGTTAAGCTCTTTACAGACAAACCCAGTTAGAAACAGAGAGAGAGCAGGCAGGCGAGCAAGCGAGAGAGACTAATAAGAGTACCGCAATGTCCAGACTGGCCTAGAGACAGTAAAGCACACATAACTGAGGTCAGCAGCAGTCCTGATGACGACAGTTACCCAACCCTGGGAGAGCAGGAGGTGCTGTTGAGAAATAGAGGAGAAAAGGGAGAGAGCGGAGGAGGCTACAAGGCAAACGAGCGCAATGGGGAGAGACAAATGGAGAGAGATTGATGGTAGCAGGAGAGGGAGCAAGTGCATGGGGGCAGTGAGAGTGAAAGGTGGTAAGAAAGAAAGTGTGAGATAAAAAACGGAAAACCACAAGATGCCTAAAACAAGGAGAGAGAAAAAGAAAGAGATGAAATGCATTAAACAGTGTGTGTCAAGGAGAGTGAAAAGAGAGAAACCCCTTTTCCGTCAATAGATATGTGCTCCCATGGACTCAGTGACCTCTCCAGGCGGGTCTACAGGCATACATAGCCTACCGCACAGAGTGCATGCTCGCGCAGACACACACACACACACACACACACACAGACATACCATACTATGGCAGACAATCGCTGCTCTGTATGGAACACCGATGCCAGAAGTTCCTGGCACTCTGCCACAACCATCAAGGAACTGCATACCGTGAAAGAACACACACACACTCGCGACTGCTAACACACACACACACACATCCCCTAACACACAAACAAACAGGAAGTTCCGAGCTCCTTAATCCACAGAACATGATTGTAAGAAGGAAGGGACTGAAGGAGAGTGAGGAAGAAAATAAGTGTGACAGGGAGAGCAAAAGAGAGAGCGAGAGGGAGAAAGTGCAAGTGACAAGAGGAGAGAGCGAGTGAGGAGAGAGTGTGTGGGTAAGTGTACTGCCAAGAAAGCAGCCTTAAGGCCTTCTGCAGACTTTGGGCATTAGGTGAGAGGCTTTTCACCAATCCCCTTTTTTTTTTACTTGATTAGCTTACGGTTCAGTCTGAGCCTTTTAACACATGTGTGACTATGTGTATATATACACAGCAACCCCGGAGCTTAATACAATTTAACAGCTTTGTTTTGAGAAACCTAACACACACACACACACACACACACACACACACACACACACACACTCTTGTTCTCCCTCTTTGACTTGGTCAATGTCCGGTGCCCCATTGACGGGTCTGGCTGCCAAGAAGACCTCTTTCCTAAAATGCTGAGTATGTGTGTGTGTGCATGGGCATTTTTGTGTTTCCGTGTGTATGCGCGTGGGCGTTCGCCAGCCAATCTGAATGAATCACAGAGCAGTCAAAACACAACTAGCCTCTGAGTCATTGACTCATTAGAATCAACACGATGGCAAACGGAGTGACGGGCATTCATATGACCACGTGTCTGTGTGTTTGTGTAAATAGTCTTATTATTCGGTGAACTTGATACAAACTCCTCATGTGCTTAGGGATGAACAGGGTCTGTTACCACACTGAAAACTTAAGGACAGTGGCCTGCTGGAATGAATTACACACACACACACACACACACACACACCACGCTTGCATAACATGTTTCTAATGTACACACATGTACCCACATCTCAGACAGACACTGTATACAAACAGAGGTCTGTCGTGACACTCCTAATCTTCCCTCCGTCTCTCTGGAATGAAGCTAGTCAGGTCTTTGTCTATGACCCCCATAAAGAACAAGGTCACACATTGCCTTTTCCACTCAGACCAAGCCGTCCTGTTTACGAGCTGAAAACAGCAGATTGTATCACTGATAAGAGGGATTGAAACTCAGCGGCTGTACTGTGACATGTTATCTACGACGTCAGCGGTCAGGCTGAGCTTAATGGCACTGTATTGGTTTAGATTGGCTGAGGTTCTAAACGTGCGCACAGGATCCAACAAACCGATGCCCCTTTTGCAAAAATATTTTGTTGTCCGAGACAGGGAAATGGTGTAGGCCTAGATGGAAAGGAGTTGATGTGTGCTGAAGAACTGATGTGTACTGCTTTGATGTCTTACGAGCGAGCCAAACAACCATGTCGAAACGTGCACTTCACATTTCCAATTTTTGAAAACACATGTTGTTTAGAAGTCAACGTTTAATGATCACTGTGTTTGATGTACAGTTACAAGATGGCATGGCGTTTTACCCTTAAACATTGGTTGTTAAACATTTGTTAAACTGTGCTATTATGACAGTTATACAGTATTTTGCGCAAGAGTGGACACTTACTGTAAGAGCCATAGTTCAAGAAAAATTAAACATGTTTTAATATACTTTATATTTTTTTCCAAGGCTTTTTATTGACAGTAGGAATCAGAGGGAGACAGGTGAAGTGGATATATAAATTTGGGTTAAACGGGAATTGAACCTCGGCCTCCTTCAGGAAGCTTAGAACCAGAAATGTTATCACTGGACCCTGACTATGCACAGATATTTTAGAACTTAGTCATGTTGGCAACAGAACAAGCTTATATATGATACCTACCTGGCCAAGATTGTAATTTATTATGGACCATTTTGGGATCGCTTAAACACCAGCTACACTAACCATGGAGACAGGATGGGAATACTCATTTTAAAAAGCTCCTAGTGTGGGTGCTTCTTCAACAGCACAGCTAGGAGTGCTCAAAGGCCTATTATAGATGAAGGCTAAAAGTTCTTTGAAATTGAAAAGGGAGAGAATGAGAGGACAGAAGGAAAGAAAAGAGCAAGATGTAATGATGGATAGACAGAGATTTTACTTCTTTCATTTGCATCGCTAAGGAAACAGCACTAAGCTAAAACCGCTTCCTCTCCTGCAGGCTAACATCTATCTAAGACAACATTGTTCTTAATCTCTGCTGCTCTCCCTCATTCTCTCTCACTCCATTCTCTAGCCTGTGTATTAGAAGACAAACACAGCAGACTGTTCATAGGCTTTATCAATCCTCAACCACTCTCTTTCTCCCCCGAATCCTCCCATTTCCTCTCCTATCACTGCACTCAGTGTGAGATTAGCCCACGAGAGCTGTACCCTGGGTATGACCAAAAGGCAATACACACACACACACACACACACACACATCGCAATTTCCACTGGTAAACAGGTGACGACCCAGAACAAACACGTCATTTACAGGTTGATTGTTCTGTTCTGCTGGCCCGGGTGCTTTCTGTTTCCATGTCATCAAGGTCCTTCTCTCTACTGTTCACATTTATGATAAAAACCTCCGTGTGTGTTTTAACCCCCCCCCACCCCACCCCCACCCCCCACGGTCTGTGCTCTGTTCCAGAGTGGACTGGGGCCTTATTATGCCCTGATGTTGAAAGCTGCAGCGTCACATTAAGTTTTGCTGACTCTGGCTGCGCTGGCCCAGATCATGCCCAGTTACACACAGGGGGCCGAATGTGTGTGTGTGTGTGTGTGTGCATGCCCCGCTGAGCTGCTGATTCGGGTGGTGGTCCACCCACGCAGGGCCATTCCACTGAGCGACGTCTACCAACGGACTGACCTCCACCTGGATGTATGACTTGACGAGCACGTGGTGCAGTGAGAGAACAGACATCTGCTACATTAAAGCCCTGCGGTGTCACACAGCAGTGATCTCACTGAGTGGAATGTGATGATCTGGGCCAATATGCAGTCGTCCCACCCTTGGAGTCTGTCTCTCTCCATCAGCCTTCACCACCCTCACCCCAAAGAGCGCTGGAACCGAACAGCAGCTCATTCCCCTTCTCTGTGGTCTAGGGACTGTTTGTAAAGGCCTTATCGTACATCTCATCCCACCGACAAATTTATCCGTACCATCAGATTGCTAGTTGAGAGGACTGGCTGTGGCCCATTTAACATAACTAATGCTGTTACTTATTGACACATATATGTCTCACATATACACACATATATAGTCTCACATATACCACGGCTATCAGCCAATCAGCATTCTAGATTCAAACCGCCCGGTTTATAAGGGACTGTATACCACAAGTATGACATCACATCACTTTAAACTGCTTTTAACTGCGATACCTGGGTGATAATAGCAATAAGGCATCTGGTTGGTTTGTGGTACATTGCCAATATTACATGGCTGAGCAGTGAGTATAGGCACTCTGCGATGAGTCAGTGGTAGAGTCCATAACACAGCTCACATCTTAACCCAACACAGGCTGTGTGCAGTCTGTGGTGGGTCACTGAGCGGTAGGCCGTATGAAGGCCAGGCACGTGGCGGTGAATACATTACAGTAGGCGTACATGACAGCAGGAAACCGAACGGGCAGAAATAGACGGAGGATTACAAACATAATCTCCGTCTCTCTTCTCCTGACTTGAACCCTTTCTGAGCCAGCAACAACAACTGGATCTGGTCCCTAAGGATCTCCGGGATTCTCCACTCCCATGGCAACCTAACACTGCAGGCGTACGAGAATCGCCTGAGCGATGCTTCCAAAACAGCGGGGTGATAATATTTGCCCTGTTTCGCACGCACGTGTGTGGTTACATTGGAAATGTGTTTTTCCAGATATCCCACTGGGTCCGAGACACCCTCAGGAAGTTAAGACAACTCCCGGGAGTCGCATCAAAGGTGTACTTCCATTTCCTCTGCATCCGACCGTTGGCGATGGCACCCGGAGTAATCCCGTGGCCGTCTCCGCAGTCGAACAAAAACAGTCAAACTTTTATTTAAGAGAACGCGTGCACCAAACTACAGTTGGCAGCCTACCTATTTAGACGGCGAACATGGGGCACTGAACATATCACACTGTCGAGCACCAGTCATTTAGTAACCTTTGCGACAACTACGAGAAGGCAGCATGTGACGCATATGATGCAAGTAACGAGCTGTAAAACATTCAAAAGCGGAACACTTCGTATTTATTTGTTAATTACCTGCATATTTACAGTAGCCAGCGACTAAGTCCACTGAACATCCAGTCAGATACGGTTTGTATTGCACGGCAGCTATGTTTTACACTACCAAGTAAAAAAAGACTAGTATTTTTACACCAAACAAATACATGCATTGCACTCGCTGTGAACCGACTGCAGTCGAGATCCAATGAGTACAAAAGGAGAGCTAAAATACAGCTAGCGTATAAATAAGCGTGGTCTGGCTAGGGTTTCGGGTCAGGGATTAAATGACAGACTAGACTTGTTCTGGCTCTCTGTCTGTCCGTCTGCAGTCAGTATTCTGTCCGGTAATCCAGTATCAGAGTATCTTGTTGGGTAAAACTGGAAAGCTGCATTGCTTTACGCCAAGTAAAGTTCAGGGCACTGATTCTGTCTATTGTCTGAGTGTGTCTATTGTGTCTGTGTGTGTGCGCGCGCGCGTGTGTGTGTGTTTGCGAGTAAGAGACAGAGATCGAGTGTGTGTGGGTGTGTATTGGGTGACATATCTAATATAACTCCAACAACAAGTAGAGCCATTCTTTGCGGCAGGGGGTGAGGAGGAAGCGTTGAGAGCGGGTGAGAAGGGGGAGACGGATTAAACGCGTACAAACTGCACAGGCACAACTTCAGTCCGTCGCTCACTCACTGAGGCACTCAGCAGCGTGAGCAGGCACCGCAGCAAAGCCAGACGTGTGTGTGTGTGTGTGGGGGGGGTACATTCCAGTGAATGGAGTCTTATTGTTCCCTTTCCTTGCAAATCCCAACAATGTGTGTGTGTTTGTGTGAGTGTGTGTGTGTGTGTGTGTGTGTGTGTATTCCAAGCATTGCCCATTGCTGGTTAAGCACCTCTCCACACGTGGCACAGCGCTTCAGGGAGCTGCCAACATGCCATGTCTCATCAGGCTTGCCAGAGCGCAGGCTAGTGTTTCAGGTCAGTGTGATGGAATAGCAAAAGGTAGCCTAGCAGCTATAAGCGTTGGGCCAGGAGCAAGATCGAATGCCCAGTTAGGCCCGGCGCCAAGGGTGGGGCAGAAGAGGGCTTAGCCCCCTCAGTTTTAGGTTGATGTCCCTGTATAAAAATAGCAAAGAAGTTCAAAGGAAGGCACACGCATTGGAAGTGTGTGTGGAAGGGCACTAGGTAATTAGGGATGACGTTTTGGGGATTCCATAAAATGTTTTTAAAAAATGCACGCCTGTGACACTTGATTTATAATAGCGGGGTGAATTTTAACGCTACACTCAACTCTGTCACACGCGGCCCACAAAATAACCCTAATTGTTAGCAAATAGACATATCCTAATACCTAGCTCAAATGAGTTAATTTGCCTCCACAATAATTGTTTTTGGCAATGTAGCCATACAAAGTAAGAGAACATCGAGCAGATGCAGGTCCATCAGACCACAGAGGGCGCAGCTCATGCCACCATCACAAGGGGGCACAAGGATGTGCTCCACATAAACTCCACCCACTCTTCTACAAGCACCATCAGGATAATGGCTCTACAGCTCCTACACATCTGATCTTGGAACAGAGGAGCCAGCCCAGGTACCCCATAAGGTTAGCCTAAGATCCAATCCCAGCTGCAGTCTTTATGTTCAAAAACATTCATCTAATATGAACTGGTTCAAAGCCCTGCTATGGCTTCATTGATTATGTAGACAGTGTGAATTTGATTCATAGAAGTGTATTGTGCCACATCACAACTTGTGAAAAATACCAAGTTGGCTTGATTTTCCATGTTTGGAGTGGGCCTACTGGCCAATGTATATAGAAGGGTGAATGATAAATCACGCAATGCACTTTTGAGCAAAGTCGTATAATGCAATGGAAAGACAGGGCTCTATCTCCATGTCTTGGCTATGCTATGAGGGAACATGATGCATGCATTCCAGGTTTCTCTTCAAAGGTGCATTGGTGTGAGGGAGGCACTGGCGGTTGCATATTTTGTACTATAACACAGCTGGATGTACATGCATCTAATTGTAGTAGGCCATTATCTGGGTGGTTATTTGGATCTTCACTCTATTGATTTTCTTGACTGTTAATCTAGCCTTAATATGGAGGCATTTATCTGATATTTTGTTTAATTATATTGTTTGTATTCTGTTCACTTCTTATTCCTCAGCATTACATTTATTTTAGTATTTTAGTTTGCATGAATATATGTTACATTAAGCATTCACATTCTTCTTAATGGGTGACCCTATATCTTGTCGCCTATATAGCCAATAATTTTTTAATACTTTGTTTGCTGTCCATGGTGCGTAGCTGAGATAGAGCTATACATTTCACGCCAATTTGTCACATCAAAATAACACTATAGTCTCAGCATTTGAGCTTCATGGTTCTTTTGATAAGGTGATGATAGGCTCAATTCAGTACAATTGCAGTGCTAGAACTGAAGAAAAATGTGCCCTTTGTTGATTTAATCTGCCACCTCAGTGACTTTATCCTCCAGCCAGGCCTGTGCCCAGTGCCGACAAGATGAAAAGAAATCTGCTATTCAGCCTTTGAGCGAGATAGCTAACCCAACTTTCTCCCTCACCTCTCCAGAGTTTGGGAAATAGGAGTAGCTAAAATTTGGGTTGGAAAATGTGTGCATTAACAACAAAAATAATGTAATCCTTTAATAGCACACGGCCAAGCAATATGAATGGCCACATTTAGTGTAAGCAACCTGTGGCTCTGGATGAAGACGTATTTCAGTTTGTGGAACAAACTCTGTTTGGAAAAGGGGCGACTTGGGCATCATTAAGTAGGGGTCAGGTGTAGGAGTCATTGGTAGGAGTCATTGGTAGGAGTCAGGGTTAAGAGTCTGGGGCAGGAATCTGGGGAAACCTATTTCAGTTTATATAAATATATATAAATATATCAACATAAAACCAATGTCACCTTGCAATTATTGATTGATTGGTTGATGAAGTGTCAGTGTGCTTTAAAATATCAGACAGAACAAAATTTCAATGTGCCATTTTCAATTCTTTACATTTAGAGAACTGTTCAAGGGTCTGAATTTTTTTGCAAGGCACCGTATATACTTTTGTATATTTCCTTTGGCATATACCTCCATATCATGCAACTGTGCATTCCAGATAGATGAAGCACTGGTAATATGAGTCCTGACCTAACTTGTCTGAAGACGTGGTTTTCAAACTTGTAATGGACGACAAGGTGCACAGAGTTCTTCGAGGCCGTAGTAGATCAAAGTCATACCACACAAGCTTGCGCTGATGGTCCTACTTTCATGGCTCAAACGATCGTGACAACACCCTAAATGCGTCACACATTAAACACCAGTAAAATAAATAGATATTAGAAATAGATTAACTATGTTCTTGTCCGTTTCTTTGCTGGTGCCTCTTCACTAGGACAGACGTGTTAAGAATGCTTCCAGCTGCGGAGAGTCTAAGTATTTCAGGAGCAAAGAAACACTTCAGAGGTTTCACACATTCGTCTTGGAAGATGAGGGGCGCAAGATGATATCTGGAAATGTTTGTGTAATTTATAAAAAAGTCAAATATACTCTATCTTTTTTAATGCAGACTAGCTCCAAATAAGTGAACATTTGGAAAAGATCAAATGGATTGTGGTCATTTTCTAGTAAAATAAGTGGAGGTGCAAAAACATAAGTTTGCGCCCCCTATTTTGAAATGGTGTTTGTAGCCACTGTGTCTGGCCTGCTGGTGAGGCGCCAGTGACTACAATTAAGTTACTAAGTCTTAATCTAAACACCCACAAACCATCTCTAGGCAAACAGACACCCAGTCACCCACAGCTACACACACACACACACACACACACACACACACACACACACACACACACACACACACACACACACACA
>JACXGI010003029.1:0-66719 GCA_016801175.1 Esox masquinongy | reverse complement strand
TCCAGGCACGTCCAGCTGGGAGGAGACCTCGGGGTAGGCCCAGGACTAGGTGGAGAGATTATATTTCGACACTGGCCTGGGAACGCCTTGGGATCCCCCAGTCAGAGCTGGCAAATGTCGCTCGGGAAAGGGAAGTTTGGGGTCCCCTGCTGGAGCTGCTGCCCCCGCGACCCGATACCGGATAAGCGGATGAAGATGAAGATCAGTCCGTTATCCTGGTTAGGAGTCCATCTTGTTTTTTCACTGATTTTCAACGCTTTTGCGCTTCACCTGGTGTCTTAGCTCGCAGATTCTACTGTTGATGGATTTTCTGACATCAGCTTCCTTGGCCGTCAGAAACTGGTTTACAACAGCAGCTGTGGAACAGAACAACAATGATGACTCTCACTTCTCCTGCTGCCCCTCTGGTTCGCGAAAATCTCAACCCCCCCCCCCACCTGGCAGAGATGCAATCAAAACTGAAAAGCACCAGCTCTGAAAAGTATTTACCTTGTAAAGCTTGAAGTTTCCTCGGGTCGAGAGCCTGCCGACGTTCAGCAGAGGGATCCAGCTTGCTGACCCCTCCTTTCACGTTCGACTTGAGGAGGACATCCACACTGAAGAGCCCCATCAGTAGCACCCGTGCCATCCCATTGGGGGTGGTACAAGATTTTGCAGTCTCCCAACAATGTGACGAGACAGTGACTGTTCCATCATTCCCGATTTTCACCTTATGTAAACAAATAAATAAGATCATAAGCAAAGAAATAAACAAGGACAATCACCACAAGCAATAGAATGCAAAGAAGGACAAAAACAAAGTATATTGCCATAATCCATAGAATGCCAAAAATGCTTTAAGTTTTAATGTTTGTTCGAAATTTACCAATTAATAAATACATACTTGTGAAGGTCTGCAAGGTGTGCAAAGTGACGTTTCACCTGGGCCGTCACTCTCAGCATCAGGGTCATCAACATCTTTGTTGGTGGTATTGTTGACGGAGACAAGCTTTCTCACGTCCACCAACAACGCTGGAATTTCTAAGAAAAAAAGTGCTTCAAGATTATACAGACAGCAACCATAGCAGCCAATATGTGCCTGAAAACCACAAAACTAGTTTTCTAATATTAACCCATTTAGAGTTGAACTTGTCCATGAAGCTACAAATCAATTAATTTATCATTAAAATAAACACCTCGGAACATGAACAAGTTATAGGACTGACACTGACCTCTATAGATGTACAGTATATCATTCTTGTTTGCACACATGGCTCATTAGACAGTAAGAATCAGTATAATGATGATGCAGACTGTGACTGATGGTTGTTACTTGTTACTTGCACAATCACATGGAACAAATTGCAACCTAATTTTCCTGCTTATACCTGTGTCAGTGAGTGAAAAATATGTTTCTTCAAGGGTCATCCTTGACACTTGACATTTTCAAAACCCACCTTTTTAGACTTGCTTTCCCCTCCTAATTTTAATTCTTCGTCTTTTTAATTCCAGTGATTTTTGTTAATTAAGTTCTTAGTCTTTTAAATAGTTATTTCTTAATAAAGTTGTTTGTTTCTTTCTGTCTTGAAAAGCTCTATATAAATCAGTTATTATTTGATTCTTCAAAAATGCTCTGAAAATGCATGCGGCAAACCTACGTGACAACATAGGTGGGCAGCGAATGCTTTCTAGATTTAGAAAGTGTCTTTAGAATCACCTTCAGGTCTAAATGGATTAATACCATTTGATATAGAGTAATATTTGATGATATAATACTCAATACTTGCCTTTAACTACCAAGTTCTGCAGTTTGGTGTTTTCTTTCTGTAAGGCCTTGATCTGGCTCTGCAGGGCTCTGGTAAGGTCATTGTTTTCCTGGCTGGACGATTCTGCTGGACCAGAGCTGAACTGACTGTCCTCTGACAATAGGTCCTCCTCCGCCTGTCTTTGTGCAGCAACCTTGGCCTTTTTCTATACGGCAAAGATGTTAATTTTTAATATTTAATCATGGATAATCCAATACACAAATTATCCCTAATGTGATATCGATCTCTGCTGTTAAATTACCTGTTTTGGATTTCCGGAGCCAAAGGCTTTGTCGCCAGTACTGGTATCTTCATCACCAAAGTCCAGGCATTTTGCTTTGCTCACCCTCTTGCCAGGCATGTTATCTGGATAGAGTTCCCGCTCAGCAGCTCTGAGTGTAGCCTCTTTTTCTACATTCATGTAGAAGGATAGATTTTCTTAATGCCAAAAATCAACACCATTACAATAAATAAAAAATAATTATGTGTCCCATTTTCAGACTCCTTTAAAGAGATAGTGCCATGAATTGTTTTGTTTTTTCAATTATGTATGTGTCTATGGATGGAATTGATATTAGTCATTTAAACCACCTGGGCAATGGAAAAAGACCTTGCAGTGATACAAGTGATCAACAAACTTAACACTTACTGTACATTTTTTTTTTATATAAATGTTCCTTTGTACATAACATTGAAGGTAGGGTAAGTGATTTTCTTTTGTTAATAATTGTTAAATAGCTCTATATTATGATAGAGTTCATTAGAGTGTTTGTTCAGTAACAGGAGTCTCCATGTCTCTCTAGATCTTTATTAAACAGAAAATGCATTTTCAGTTTAGTTTCAGTTCCAATTGTGTCCAACCAGGAGAGAGAATTCACACAGGATACAGATTAACCTTTGACGCTACGATCACACCAGTGTGATCAGGCTAGAGTGGTCCCTGAAGCGTACAATCACACTGGTGTGATTAGAACGTATTGTTTAGAACGCACCATTAGCACGCCTAGGTACAAGAAACGTAACAATGGCTGGTCAGACCGCGCTGTTATTTACTCACATTTAGCTCAAACAGTGTTTATAACTTTATTTCCTGATTGTAATTGTTTCAAGACCACACTATGATATTAACCAGGTAGAAAGCATTAAAATCGGGACAAGAAGGGTTACTTACGTACCAACAGACAGCCAACACTAATACACAAAAACAAATGATATTAGCGACTACTATAGAGCATCTTAACATTTCCTGGAAGAGCTGACAACCGATCAAAACCATTGTAAAAACCTTCTAGAAGTTACGTTACCCGTTGTGGGCGCCGCTATGCTTTTTATATAGTTTATTCATTTTCACTGCACTGAATTACAGGTCACGCTTTGTTAGCTAGCGGTTAGCTGACGTTTGCTAGCTAGCTACAGTTACACATCAACCAGCTTTTGCAGCTCTTAGAATTCGAGTCAACGAGAGAAGCTTGCAATGCAATGTATGTAGTGTTCCTTACCTGGCAAGGTGACTGTTCAAATGCTGGAACTCTAAGTGAGTACTGACTCACGCGCAAAAAAAACTCACGCTGGGGGGTCGTTAAGGAATATTTGAAACTCACGCGTGAAAAGGTTAAACAATTTAAATTGGAAGTGATGACAAAAAGAATTGAGCTGACAAAATTAGAACTGAAACATTATCAAATTTAAGCTAATAAATGGGTAGGCTACTATTTCCTTATTGGCTGACATTTGTCACCTACCTGAAAATGTATTTTCTGTTTATTAAAGAGCTGGAGAGACATGGAGACTCGTGTTACTGAACAAACACTCTTTAGCAATGATTACTATCACAATATAGTGTTTTAACCTTCTAACAAAAAGCATTTGCTTTGACCAAACAATATCAATTACCCTACCTTTAATACCCAAAGATCATGTTATAGGGGGAAATAAAATCATGGCACTGCCTCTTTAAAAACTATCTATGCAGATCTGAGTAATGCTATATAGCTATTGTAAAACATACAAACATCATAGGATACATTTACACAATTAGAGCTAGCCATTGTAAAACAGTCAAATATGGGATACACATTTTGATAGATAAACAGAACAACAGACATTCTTTGCTAATACAATAACTGGTAGAAAATAAGTGAAATAAGTGTGAGTGTGTAAAGACCGACTTGCCTGCTAACTGAAGAACAACAGCATGTTCGACGGGCCATCCATTGGTAGGCTTCTTGTGGTTAGTTGTAAGACATTCCACAAAATATGTCTTGTCAGTATCAGCTGGGTCAAAATCAATTATCCAGCTGATGGGAATGATGCTGGTTTTATCTTTGTCAGGTCCCTTCGCCCAACTAACAAGAGCAAACCTATATTTTGACATTTTTGCTAAGAAAATTACTTTAATGTAATCCTTAACCGCCTCCTTGTTGCTGGCGTCTCTCTCTTTCCCTGTTTAACGGTCCTCTCCTCGCGCCTGAATCACACCTTCCCGCTCAAGCATTGCGCATGCGCGACCTCGCGCTCCGTCGCCTGTTGCGCTAGCTGGCCAGCTAAGCATTCTGGTGGTTGAAGCAGTCTGTGCTGACTGAGTACTGACAGTAGAAAATGGACCGAGTCCGATTGAAAAGGAAATATATTCTTCTGGGTTCTGATCAAACAGATATTCCAAGAAGAACAAGACGATTATGGAAAAAACGGTTAGTTTTTTTTTTTTGCTTGATTTTGGCTGATTTATACAGCACATGATAATGCTAGCTAGCTACATAACTATCTGTTGTCTCAAACTGATTGTTGAACGTCAAAAAGTAACATTACCTGAAAACAGCGTGTAGTTTCTTTTTAGCATCTCACATCACATCACACATCAGTCACTATGACCACTACTACGGTCAGAAACATTGTGCCAAAATATGAAAAATAGTGTCGCTGTTAACAGGCTTATCTGCTAATGTTAGCTACCGACCGTTACCTTGAAACCATCCAGCAAATAGTCTTACCGTAGCGTCAACTGAAACTGGTGATTTAACGTCACCGCTCATTTTACACACAGTTTAACGACAAAACAAACCGCTGAGTGAACATTTCTAGCTACGTTTTTCATGTTGGTTTTGAGTGGTATACACCCCAACTAACCTGGAAAACGGTTTTAAAACAGCAACATTAATACAGCGTGACACAGCATCTCCTGCAGCAGGGAGGCAGAGGGATCGCAGCATTCGGTAACGTTAGCTTCTTCATCTGGGGTCTGATAAACAGTCAATTCAGTGTCCACAATGCTATTTTCCAATAAACTGTAGCTTTCTGTCATATTTCACGGACCCGCGTGAATGCGGATTTCATGTCGCGGCTTTCGTTTCTGTTTGTCACTTTGCCGCCACAGTAAAATCAACATAGAGGAGAAACTGTTTATTTTTTATTTGTATTGCTTTGAATGGGACTCTACAGCCATGATGTCGCCTAGCCAAAGGAAGGCAACTTGGGAAGACATAACATTATTTGCAACAAGGCTAATATCTTTTACTAGCATTTAGCACCATGGGTTCTCAACTTATCTCACTCTGGGACCCACATTTTCCCATGGTCATTAAGTCGTGACCCACTTTTATAGAATTCAAACCAAAGCCATGTTTTATTTATTTTTTAAGCGTTTGAAAACTCAAGTTTTTAACATATATTTAATTTTATTGAGCAAAGTGCATTTCAGGGCACATTATCGAGAAAATGAGAAGGACATGACAACTGCATACAGAAGTGAATTAAATAAATATCAAACTGCACAAAATGGAGACCCACAAAATGAGATATTTCACTTCTCTGCATTCAGAGCATATTCCTAAGAAACTGAAGAGGACCATGGGACAAAAGTTAATAAAATTATCAAAATTAATTATGGCCACAAAATGAGAACATAATTTATTTTTCCACAATAAAAGACATGACCAACATCAGTTGCATATTAAATATTATTTACTTTTTTTTGTCCGCGACCCACCCAGAACGGTTCCACAACCCACCTTTGGGTCGTGACTAAATTACACAATTTATCTTTTGCCTATTGATATGATCACATCACAGTAGCATTATTGTTTCTTAGATGCATGTATTTCCTTAGAGGGGCAACCACAAGCTCTGAGGTAAACATTTAAATAATTTGATGTTTCCAAAGATAAATTTGAATCAGTGTTTTCTATCACTCGCACCCAGGAAAGAAATGAGAGAGACCAAGATTGATCAGCCAAACCAGGATCTGGTAAGTCATGAACTTTAAACATGTAAATGTAAAACTAGACCTTACTTGTGCTGTGCTGTCTTTAGCCAGAACATCCTACTTGTCACAAAATCCTACTTGTCTCTTTTTCTTCTTATTTTTAATAAATACTATTGTATTGCCAGTTGCATATCCTGCAATGGAGGTCTTCATCATTATCTTAAAATATGTGTAGCCTACGAGTACATTTTGGCAATCACAATATTGTTAGTGATCTTGCAATATGCTTTTTTTTGTCGTTGAGTTACAAATTTTGGTCAAATTTGTTGCAGTCATAATGTTGAAACTGTCCTCTCTTTTGTTTAGCCAAGAGCTCATGCCAGTTCTGATGCCTGGATCCCTGTAAGTGAACCATCTTCAGAAAGACTATCAGGAACTACAGAAGAGGTCAATGTAAGTTTCAAGTGCTGGAAAACTTTACATAGTAGATCGACAAGCTCACAATTGTGAGCTTATCGGCTATTTTCAGCTAAGATATTTAATGTAGAGTGGATACAGAAAAGTCACCATTATAGAGAACTGCGGCACTCCGCTCAACAATGAATGGGGTTTAAGTGTTAGTTAGCAAGATAGTTGTGATACATAATGTAACTCAGACAATGATTCTGAAGATGTTGTCATTCACGTTACAGCAAGTATAATGTACAAAAGGCCTGCAAAATGTAAGGGAATTCTGCGGTGTGATAATAGTGTTTAATATTGCAATGACAATATTACTTTTTATAAATGAAGAAGTAATATCTAGATATACAGTTACTATCAGTTACTATATTTAATAATGCTAACATAGGCCCCAAATATTGATGCCCACTTGTAGTGCTGGGCGGTATGACCAAAAATTTGTATCACGGTATATCACGCAATTTTCTTTCTTTGCTCTACTGGGCCTTCATATAGGTTTATAATGGCTTATTCTACTGTTAGGAGTACATAGAAGATCACAAAAACATTTTAATGTCATCATGTTTACTAAAAGCTTTGATCACTAAAGGGTTTGCTTGGCTCCACAACATTATACAATAATGTTATATGAAGGAGAATGCATCAAACAGTTACAGAATCTAAACTATTTTTATTGTGCAAAATACAAATTAGTAAAATGAACTTAAATTGAATGAATACACATACAAACAATTTTAACATTGTTTCCCTTTCAAAACAAAATAGTTGTAAGATAGTTGTATAAACACTACCTTGGCCACAGGTAAGTTAGGTTGTAGAAAAGTAGGAGAGTGAACGTAGCTCCGCTGTCAGCCTCATTTGTTGTCTGAATAACGTCAGTAGGTTTGCGGACGTATTTCAGAGAGGCAAGACATCTTAAATCCAGTGTTTTAATCATTGCTCTGAACCCGTCTTTCTCAACCTGTCTGTAGCGGGACCATGGGTGGATTGTTATTGCGTTCATAATGTTGCTCAGCTGCATGCTTGAAGTGAGCACAGCCGAGTAATGTTAGCGCAACCAAGTAATGTTATAATTTAATTTATAATAATTCATACTGTTTATTGATCTCCAGTGGGGAAATTACAATTAGAGCGACGGGCAACAACAGTGGCTAAATTATGTCAGATTTTTTAGAAACAAAAAAACTTCGGAACAACAGACGCTTCATCTCTTGAGCATACGTTGTTCTGGTGTATCTCCGGCGTTTCTTCATCATCTATCTTTCTTCTCTGTTCTTGAATGTGCAGTAGCGACCGGAGCCTCTCCCAGCTTAACAGACTGTTATGATACCTGGCTAGCTAGCAGCTATAATGTTACCCAACATGCCGTCCGGCAGTGTAAATTTGTAAATGTAAAATTATTAGTGTTAGAAACTGTTTAAGTCACAAACTGTTGTGTACTATGGTGTTTTAACCTGTTAAAGAGAGTTAGTTGTGGGTTATTAATTGTTGTGTTATAAAGTTACTACCATTAGTGAGAAGGGTACGCAGTTAACAGGACTCCCGTTCTCAATTCATTTGCAGTTTACTTCGGCCGTAGCGCTCTCCGCGGTATATGAAAAATTAATATAATACGAGAAATTAATAATGGTATATGGTACAAACCGGTATACCGCCCAGCACTACCCACTTGAGATGAAACCATGCACAATGTGTTTGTGCTTTGGCAGAGGGGTGGAGTACACCACTGCCAGAGAAAGGTGTGCGATGGATTTACAACACATTTTTTCTTCTCCTTGTTTTTTAGGTAACTGATGATGATTCTGAACCTTGGGTTCCTCTTAGTGGACAACAAAGTTTGTCAGGAGCAGAAGACTCTAAGTTTCATTAGCTGTGTAACGTTATGTGTGATGTCTGTAAAGCTGAACCGACTCAGTAGTAAAACAGATTTTATTCTGATCCAAAGACTCTTTCTGTGAGATAAAGGACACTAACAGATTATACCCTGGACACTATCCATTATATCCAAATGTTAATGAGTAATCGTGATAAATAATCGTGATTATTATTTTTTCCATAATCGAGCAGCCCTAGTTTAAAGTACTTAGTAGGTTACATAGAACATGCTACATCCTGTTGGTGGCTGGCAACTGTGCATATGACAAAGGTTAATCAATATTTTGTATTCTTTTATTAAACACAGAACTTGAATGAAAATTCCTCTCACTACGACTTTGACAATGGCTCTGAAGATGCACATGATGTCAGCCACATTACAGTGAGAATAGTGTATAGTACATTTCAGGTTTTTTCTTAGACATATCTTAAGAACTAGACATGTTATATTTTGGTAACATGCAGGATGGCTTGTAAACTAAAATCTATGGATTTTTATTTTGTAATCTGTTTCTTTAGGTAACTGATGATTCTGAAACATGGAGTCCTCTCAGTGGACAACAAAGTGTGTCAGGAGGAGCTGAAGTCTGTAAGTTTCAACTGTTTGGTGTTTAGTTTCCAATGTGTGGTGTTTAGTTGAATATATGGCTGTTTGCAGGTGGGACGCTATAATGAACGCTTGTATCCTGGTCACTGCACCGTCAGTCAGAGCATTAGCATGGTGCCTGTTTAGTGCACTCGCCAGATCAGCAAAGGGGTAAAGCAGCGACCAGGACAGTAAAGTGAACTTAGTAGAAAGTAATGTTTCTGATTAATGTCACTAGCTCTACTGGATTGGGTGTAGTTAAACTTTTGACTAATTCACTGAAGGTACTGAAGAACTAAAGTTATATTCTGGAGGAAAACACATGTAGTCTTAATGTGCCCTTTAGTTATACAAATATCAATGAGGCAGGTGATTATTATTATTTTTTTTTTCCAGACTTGCCCAACTCCACTACATCCTGAAATTACATTACAGCTTCTTTATTTCCTCTCCTACACTATTGTATAAACGGATTAATCAGGTGTGCCTGGTCATTGTTGTTGAGACCACAGCAGTTAGGCACACCTGACATTAATCAGTTCATCCAATAGTTATGACAGTAAATTTCCGCGTCCTCTCCTCACTGATTGTCCTCATAGACATGTAGTGGGGCTGTATGTCAATATTGCCGCCATATTGCAGAGGCCCAAGCTTATAAAGTCCATGGGTGGGCTTTGATTACCACTGTCTAAATCCTGTGTCATACATGGGGTATGTATGCATTCAGAGGAATGGCAGGCCTTGATATGGCAGTGACATTGAGGCATCTCTCCAATGGAAAGCAGCGGCCAACACGGCATCTGCTCTCTTTATGTCTATGATTGTAATGTTCCTGGTGGCTGTGACTCAGGAGGCAGACTAACAGTCCACTGATCGGAGGATTGGCGGTTCGATCTCCAGCCCCTGCGGCCCATATGTCGAAGTGCCCTTAAGCAAGACACTGAAACCCCTGAGCTCCCGATGACTGTCCTTTCGGTGTGTGAATGGTTAACGCTCCTGAGGAGCAGGTGGTATCTGCGAACAGTGTATTAATGCGTGAATGCTGACTTGAGTTGTAAAGCGCTTTAAGGTGTCGGGCAGACTAGAAAAGCGTTATATAAGTACAAGTCCATTTACCATTACATTGACCTGGGTTCCCCTGTTTATACATTGAAGTCTGCACTCCCTGTAACTTTCATTCAAACATTACATGGGGCTAGGAGCACTGAGTTACAGTATGGTGTGTGTGTGTTTGTGTGTGTGTGTCAAATAATAACAAAGTCAAATAACATTTCTGATCAGAATTTGTTTTTTTCTTTCCTCCATAGAGCGTGCATGCTGACTGTGGAGATTCTATTCCCAGATGTCCTACTTCCCCACTCTTGTTTGAGGATGAATGTTCCACAGAGAGTGAACCTCACTTCAATGATGAACCTAATTGCAGCCAAGTTTCAGCAAATACCAGTAACTGTATTCCTGATGACTTGGATGACAGTCTTGGATCCATTATTGGAAGTGAAGAAGAATATTCCCTTTTATTTGTAGATAGCCCTGCTGAGTCAGTTATTGAGGAATCACATCTTGGAGAAGTCAGTCATGAACAGTTTCCTCTTGAAAACGAAGAGCCACTTTATACTGGTTCACAACTAACCCAAGCTCAGAGTTTTTTACTTATACTTTCATTTGTTTTGAGACACGGACTCACAGGCATTGCTCTCTCTGTTCTCCTAGATTTGATCAATATTCACTGTCCAGAAAACACAGTTAACCTCGAAGCATCTGTTCTTAAAAGAGCTTAAGCCAGCAGAAGGTCATCTACAATGTCACATATATTGTCCAAACTGTGAGTACTACATTGGTGACCAGGATAGTGAAGGACAATGTGTTGTATGACACACAACATGGGATAAAAACAGCTCGCTGAAAAATGGAAACTTCTTTATATACTTACCAATCCAAACACAGTTGGAACATCTTCAAAGGGAAGATATTGTACATTGTCTCAAATCAAGAGATCGCACATGCAATTCTGAAACTTATGAAGATATTGTAAATGGTAAAATGTACCATAATCTGTACAAAATTGGAGGCCTGCTTCACTGTACTCATGGATACTCCTTAACACTCAACTGTGATACTCCTTAACACTCAATCATCACTCTATGGTATTTGGCCATTATATGGGATTGTAAACGAGCTTCCTTACCCTGTGCGCAAAGAAAATGTTCTACTTTTTGGCTTGTGGTTTGGTGATAAAAAGCGAAATGTTAATACATTTTTAAAGCCATTCACTTCAGAGTGTAAAAAGTTGTCAACTGTGGGCTTTAAGATAAAAAGAAACAGCAATTTGGAACAATGTAGAGTTGTGGCAGCTCTTATGATGTGCGATTCAATAGCTAGGCCCATACTTCAAAACATGACCCAGTTTAATGGTCAGTATGGATGCAGCCTCTGTTTACATCCCGGCGAACAAGTTGAAAAGGGTCATGGCACTGTCAGGGTGTACCCATACAAAGACGTTCCAAAGAGGGACCACGCTTCAACCATAAGTGATGCAAGAGAGGCTTTACATACCAAAAAATCTGTGAGGGGTGTTAAGGGGCCTACATGTCTGATAAAGATTCCACACTTTGACATCATATCCGGCATGCCTCCTGACCACATGCATAATATACATCTTGGTGTGGTTCACCAAATGGCAAGCTTGTGGCTGGACAGTGATAACCATGAGAAGCCATATTACATTGGCAATAGAGTGAATGAACTTGATGAACAGCTCTTGCTAATTAAGCCTCCTTGCAATATCACAAGAGTGCCCCGATCTCTTCAGCAAAGGAAGTTTTGGAAGGCTTGTGAATGGCAGAACTGGTTACTGTTTTATAGTATATTTGTGCTAAAAGGAATTCTGCCCCAGGTATTTTACCAGCACTGGTTAGTCCTTGTCACATTTATGTTCTTACTTTGCAAGGACATTATTACAACAGAGGATGTAAAAAAATGTGAAAAACTTGTTTAGATTTTGTCAAACAATTTGAAACACTGTATGGAAAGACCCATGGGTCATTTAAAGTACATTTATGCCTTCATTTGCCAGAATCTGTCCGGAATTGGGGACCTTTGTGGGCTCATTCTGGGTATATTTTTGAGTCATTTAATGGTGAAATACTGAAAATGTTTTATGGCACTCAGTTTGTTCCTTTACAGATAATGAAACAATTCATATACAGACAAATATTGCCTCTTTTGAGGAATGATGCACTGAGAAATGCTGTTACTGAATGCATCCAGCTATTTAGTAACTTAACTGGCCGAAAAAGACTGAAGCAGTTTGAACGAGTCTGCGATCAACTTGTTACCCTTGGTGTGCATTATTCTCGAAAACTTTCTAGTGAAGAGACACTGGTCATGAGAGAGCAACTTTCAGTCACCACAGATACAGTCGTGAAAATATTCAGCCGACTTCTAGTTAACGGAGAGCTGTATTACTCACAGGAGTTCACAAGGGTAGTGAAAAGAAACAGCTTCACTGTGCTGTTGCAAAATGGACACATAATCACTGTATACTACTACATTGTAGTAAAGCAACATGATGACAGAAAATGTTTTGCTTTTGGAAGAAAGTATGATAGATCACATAATGCACTGATTAATGTTGAAAATGTAGTTGGTCTAAAAAGGGAATTCTGGGGCAGGAAAAAGATATTTGATGTGACACTGTTCAAAAGAAAATGTATGCTAATTGATCTGCCACAATATGCAAGCCTCTACGCGTGTTTACCTCCAAGATCCAGTGTGGAGGATTGAAAATTTAAGGGCAAAGTATTGATTATATATCGATATCGTGATACAAGATTAGATATCGTCTTAGATTTTGGATATCATTATATTGTAATATGGCATAAGTGTTATCTTTTCCTGTTGTTAAAGGCTGCAGTAGTAAAGTGATGTCATTTTCCGAATTTAACAGACTGTTTTAACTGTTTTATTATTTGCCTTTACCCACTTAGTCATTATGTCCACGTTACTGTTGATTTGTCAAAAATGTCATTGTGTAAATATTTTGTGAAAGCACCAATAGTCAACCCTACAATATCTATATCGAGGTGTTTGGTCCAAAATATTGTGATATTTGGTTTTCTACATATCGCCCAGCTCTAGAGCAAAGTACATTTCAATTGTTAAGAAAAAAAATCTATGAATATCTTTATAATCTTTCTAATTTACAGTAAAGGGTGAATGTGGTCTCTGCAACTCTGTTTCAATAAACAATATTTGTGTAATGCAGATTTTTGTCTACACTATTTTCTTTAGGCTTTATAGCTATGCCATGCATGTCCATGCATATGCTATGGTTGTTTACTTGGAAAGTATAAAATGTAAAATCATATATATAGCACATGCATATATTGCAGTATATTAAAGCATATAAAGACAAACTATTACATGTAAAAATATAGTGCCCTTTTTGGTCTTGATTGCAATATATTTTTATATGTATCAATATATACACATATATGGTATATGCATATATTGCAACATATTGGAAAATATAAATATTAAATCACATATATGGGAATATATTGCCTAATATATCACATGATATTTTCCAATATACTGCAATATATTTTTGTTTCGTAAGGGTGGTAACGATCTTACGTAACTACAACCGAGAAATATTAACTCCTATTTTCGTTGCTACAACGTACTTTGCTTACAATGTCATTACTGCCACCACATCGGAAACCACGTATTCCAAATTTCAAAGTTCACCTGAAGATAATTAGATTCACAAGAATTCTCTAATCACCACAATTCAGACCAATTCCGATAGTTCTATATAATCTCCCACAACACAGACGGAATGCGTACACAAATTGTAAACTGCACGCGCAGATGTGCCACAGCTCGAGCGTCCCGCCATTTCTTGTTCGTTGTAGTTTGTGCTCCTAAATAGTCGTCCGAAGTTTACAGTATCTCAGCAGACATAACTGGTGGCTATAGCAAGTTTATTTTACTCCAGTTTAAGATAATTCTGATTCATGTTCTGATTTAGTCATGTCTGTGAGTTTTCACCAGTACTCTTCTGCTACTGTGGTTAGCCTACATTAGTAGTTATTGCTATTTAGAAATGTTATAATCATTGATGTTAATCATACTTTCGTTTTCTAATCTAGCTATTTTCCAATTTAGTTCTTTTCTAATTTAGTCATGTAGCCTACATTATAGTACTGTAATATACCTAACTAACTACTGCAGGTAGCGCAAGTTTTCTTTTAAGTTATACTTGGCTAACTAGCTACTGCAGCTAGCAAACGGTACTGTACGACTACGCTAAACAAACATCAGTTTAGTTCGTTAAGCCGACATCATTTCTGGAGCACCGTCATAATTTCTGGACAAGGAATCTCAGGTAAGCGTATTTAACTTCTTTACAAAGCAGATAGATAACTATCTGTCATATAGCTAAAATCACTTTGGTAGTTCCCATCGAATTACAGTACTGTCTAGCAAGCCAACTAACGTTAGCTCAAACGTTAGCAAGCTACAGTACAGTAAGTCAACTACTTACTAGCTTGGTTGGTAACTTTTTTCAAACGTAGATGAACATCGAGTCACCTCACAAGTACTCAAATGTAAAGATTTTTACTATGAGTTCCACAAGTAATGATTCAACAAGATATTTGACAAAATTGTAAAAGTGATATAAATAAATTATGAATGAATTAAATCAAATGGTTGACACTGTTTTTAAAGTGGTTTTCATTGTCCATGTCTAGGTGCAGCAACGGGTCCAACGGCAGAGGAAGGTGAAGATAGAATTGAAGACCACTCAGACTCATTTCTGACAACAAGGAAGAGTAAAGTGTGCGTCTTTGCTTGTGTGATTGTATTTTGTCAGTTGGATAATATTAATTGTTTCAATTTATAGTTCATGTTTTCTTATCTTCATCATTTCACAATTCTTCACCGTTTGAGAAGAAAAGAACCCAATGAAAAGTAAAGCGTTCATATTGGCTTGTGTTCTTATGTTTTAATTATTTGTAAAATGGCCAGTTTGATAATATTTCTAAATTTGATCAGTTGATAGCTGGAACAAAAATTTCAGTGATTGGAGAAGGATAGAACTCAACTAGTGGAAAAAATAACTGTTTATCATGGCTATTGCCATTGAAGACCTACAATTTCATTGGAGTTAACTAGATGAGATTTGCTACTTTATCCTTCCTGATGGTTAAGAAGTCCCACACAGTTCTGATATGAATTTCTGTGCTGTTGACCAACTTGGGAGTGTGAGGTGGGTGATAAAATATTTTTTACATTACATAAGTGTTCTTGTTTGTCTGTAAATGTATAAACGTTTTTGCTACATATACTTTTTTGCTACATGTGGGGCTCTTGTATAATACAGGATATGCCATGTACTTCGCTAGGAGAAAATGTCTGGACTGATGATCTAACAGCATTGCCATTATTATATGTGGGAAGGGGTTGATAAAATAAATATATATTATAAATACATAATACCTCACTGTAAAACTAAACGTCAGTGTAGAACCCTGCTGAAATGTGTTGTGCACATTTAAGAGTTCATGGAACAGTTGGAGCAGGTAAACACAAGTTTGGAGAAAATTTCTGTCGATCTTGACAGTTAACTTAGCTGTACATATTCTAGCTGTAGGTATGAATATAAAACTTGTGAGAGTAAAAAGGGCAATGAATGGTGAACTGGATAGGATGGCAGGGATTCGCGATTACCAACCGACAACCTTAGAGATATCACGTTGCCACGACATGCTAGCGACCAACTGACAACGTCAATTAGTTACGTTGTAGCGACAACAAGAAAACTTTCACTTTTCCGGTTGTGACAACGTAACTGACAACGTTGCTGCTACCTAATTTCGGTCGCCAGATAACGTCGTAACAACATTGTGACAACGGAAAATTGTTAGCTGGGAATAGCCTACGTGATGTCTGGTCTGTCCCGCAAGTCGAATTTCACGATTTGCAACTAAAATGTCCATACATTACATTTTTAAAGTATTTAACCTCCATACATCACTATAACAAATAGGGGGTGGCCGATAATAGAGGACGTTAGCTAGGCTAACATCATGCTCCTGTAGCTAACGTTGGTTTTTGTCTACAGGAACAATAGCATGACAAATAATAACATGACTAGTATACAAATATCCTGACTTTTCCTAAACAAAAAGTTATAGCATTTAACATGCATCATGTAAAACATTGTGATTTAACTTAAACCGACTGGTTATCCAGCTTCTGTCTTCCACCATGGCTTCCAACAACGCAGCAGCCGAGTCAATCGTTGCCGCAGCACCATAGAAGGCCGACCTGTGACCCAGCAACGCATGTAGACGGTCAAACTATTTGCTCCGCCGGTCAGAACCGCTTCTGTTATTGTGATCCTCGATCTTCTTGTAATCTTGTTTTCATTTTTTAAGCTTCTCCCGGCACTGTTTCCCGGTGTGAAAATGTTCAGCTCACGTAACTTGCAGGGAATTTTCGTGAACACGTTATTACGGATTGCCGTTCCCGCTGCATTTGGTCCTCAGCATAAACTCAATTAGGCCTGGACTTTGTCGTCGGTCCATCTGTCGTTCGATTTATATTCTGCATAAAAAAAGTGATTCTGTTTGTAAGCACAATTAACTCTACTACGCTGAGGATGGCTGCAGACATTTAAAAATGGCGGTTGAAAACGTATATGCGAATAAACTCTACTTTGACTAACTGCCACAGTGTGGTTTGGCGGATGCTCCGTGGCCGACCGGAAGGCCCTACAATGGGCGGTGAAAATCGCCCAGCACAGCATTGGTGCCCAGCTCCCAGCCATCGTGGACCTTCAGTGCATGCAGTGTCTGTGCAAGGCGTGCGGCATCATCAGAGACCCTTTGCACCCATGCCACAAACTGTTTGCCCTCCTATCATCAGGCAAGTGGTACAGGTCTCTTCATTCCCGCACCAGCAGGCTCAGGAACAGCTTCTTCCCATCTACTGTTACCCTGTTGAACTCTGTGACCCATCCCATCACTAACCATACCCACCTGCCCACCGGTTAGTACTGCCTCTTAGGGACCTTGTTGCACTACTCCCTTGTACTACTTGTCTACCTCAGGAACCTCATTGCTGCTATCCCTACATTTCAGTTGCACATGCCACCTTGCACCTTCAGTTTGCCTGCACTGCACATTTAGAATTGCCAATGTAACTTGCTTTTCTTTTTTTCGGATTTGACATGCACATATCTACCTCAGGAACCTTGTTGCTGCTAACCCTGCATTTCAGTTGCACAACCTACCTTACACCTTCAACTTGCTCAATTGCACAGTCAGAATTGCCATTTGTACTCGCATTTGCCTCATCGCACAACTATTAATTTCCACTTGCACATACATGTACTTAATACTTGTAAATTTCCTGCCCTCTTCTATTTGCACTTCTGGTTAGATGCTAACTGCATGTCGTTGTACTGTACTCGTACTGTTCAATGACAATAAAGTTAAATCTAATCTGTGAAGGCACCATTAATGCTGAACAATATATATAGGTTTTGGAGCAACATATGCTGCCATCCAGATTGTCTTTTTCAGGGTAGGCCTTGTTTATTTTAGCATGAAAATGACAAACCACATTCTGTACGTATTACAACAGCATGGCTCCGTAGTAAAAGAGGTAAAAGGTGTTAAACTGGCCTGGCTGAAGTCCAGACTTGTCACCCATTGCAAACATTTAGCACATTATGAAAAATACAACAAAGGAGACCCCAAACTGTTGAGCAGCTGAAATTCAATAACAAGTAAGAATAGGAAAACATTTCACTTTCAAAACTACAGCAATTGGTCTCTTCAGTTCCCAAACGCTTACAGAGTATTGTTAAAAGAAGAGGTGATGCAACACAGTGGTAAACATTCCCCTGTCTCAACTTTTTTGAAACGTGTTGCTGGCATTAAATTCAAAATGGGCATGTATTTTTCCAAAAATAATACAATTTCTAAGTTTCAACATTTGGTATGTTGACATTGTACTATTTTCAATTAAATATAGGAATAAATTATTTGCATGTCATTGCATTCTGTTTTAATTTGCATTTTACCCAGTGTCACAACTTTTTTGGAAATGGGGTTGTACTGAGATTAGACTAAAAAAAGGACGCCAAAGTTAACACTATTGTGTTGACAGACATCTGTAACCGACTCCAAATTCAAAGCCTAGAAACAAGACTAGACATTGACAGCTTTCTTGTGCATGGACTAATGGTGGTGTGTGGAACAATTATAAATTAAATCTATAACACAAAATATAACAACATGCAGAGAAAGTCAATGGATTTGAACATTTTCAGAAGACACCATATATTTCCTAGGACTTCTAAATATTATCCTTTTTTAAACACTGGTGTCATTTTTTTCAGAAAAACAATTGTTTTTCATGTAAGCTACATAATTTTCTTTCATTTAAATACTTTAGTAGAGTGTTTAGAAATAACCCCTAGAACATTACAAGCCTTAGTTCCTCCTTAAAAAAGAGGGAGAGTATCTGACAAACAACGAATCTCGAAACAGCCCAAATTTACTACATTTTGTGACATTGAGTTGAAGTAACCCGATTACTTTTATTTTGAAGTGTTTTGAACAAGCTGGACCCTTTAGACCGCTTGATGTCGCTAAGAGATGCTGATTTCACCGAACGCCGTGCGTCTGCAGTGGCACCTCCCAATGTCCTGCTCAGCTTGGAGAACGCTGCAGTGAGATGCACTGCAGTAAAAAATAACGCACGGCACGAAGCGAGAAGGTTGTTTTATTCGCAATGCAAGCCCGGGAGAAACCTTTATTCTAGGCCTGCAAATTTAGGGTCATTTCATGGATGGAAAAAAATGTGCCTCTAAAAACTTCGCGCTTTTTGAAATAATGTGTTGATCCATCATCAGGACAGGAGAACCTGCATTTCCCTCAGCCCCGGAAGAAGGACAAATCACGATACGGATTTTTTTTTTCAGAAGCGACAACGATCAGGACAGTAAAATGTGAGAGTTAGACAATGCAAGATCTCATAATTTATACCAAATAACGCAATAACATGTTAACATTGTTCCTAAGAAATACAATAGTTTTGGTATTTTTTTGCCTACAGGCCTTATTTTGCATGATATGCAATTAATTATTTATGTATCCTATGCAGTGGCATGCCATTTTAGATACAGGGTCGACAGATTATTGAAATAATAAACGTCATCACGATTATATAAGAACATTTACAAAACATGCCGTCTTCGGTGGTGAATTATGATTTAAAGTAGGGCAATTATTTTAAGTAAATGATACCGTTAGTATCAATAACCTATTAGACAATAATAGCTACGTGTTTTTTTGTATTAAGGCTTGCGGGCATAGATGTGTTGGTGTGTGTCAACAAAGATCTAAAACACCAAAGAACGGACGATGTTGACCGCTATCAGGTCACCATCGTCATTTTATATTAGCAGTAATCAGATTAAGATCAATGTCTCAATAAACACTAAGCAATGTTGTTAATTTGTGGATGCTAAAAAACTGAAGCACTTTAGTTAGATTGAAATGTATTAAAAATATACTAGAAATTAGCTGCAGTGATCTTTTCGATATATGCCTACTTCATAACACTCAGTTGTACTATTATGTGTTGAGCTTGTTTTCTAGAAAGTCTCTCCTAGGCCTACTAGATTATCAATTTGTACTTTAATGGTGATGAATTGTATACACATTCACTGAAAGGCACAAATAGTCAATCTCCAGTCTTGCTAAAACATATTTATAGTAAAGCTAAAAATATTGGTAATATGTGCATGTATCTTCAGTGTGCATGAAAAAGCTAATTAAAACAGTAGCCTGTTGTCACTTAATGAATGCTATAGTTTTTGATATGGAGATTTCTTCTGTTTGAAGAGAAGTACATGGCACTAACAGCATGTCCCAAGTAGTGGTATCTTTAATTTCCTAGAACCACTAGTGAGTAAATGCATGCATTGTTTGCTTTGGATAAAAACATCTGCTAAATGACAGTATTATTGTATAGTAAGTGTTGGATGAAGAAATTTAACACAAGTCCAATGTATTACTGAAGGTGTTGGGACTATTTTTGTTTTTTTCTAAGGTTATTTCAGAGGAAGCAACTTCAGTCCCTACCATTTTTTACTTTGCTTTCTGTTTAAGATCTCAAATAAATATCTTACTGTCAAGTGATCAGAGACTTTGGGGATATTTTTTATCCCTTGGGAGGCTTCTCAGCCCTAGGATTTGTTCTTTTTTTTGCTGTATTACGCCCAAGGAAATGTCTGCTGGGTGGCTAATGCTCCTGTCTCTGCTTGGTTCCCTCTTTGGTAAGTGGAGTTAACCGCCTTTGTGTTTGGATCTTGTGTGGAAAGGTCTATAAATATGTGGATGAAATATGAAGGCGTCTGTTTCTAAATTAAAATATTAAGCACTAATGCAATTTCTCCTGTAAAACAATAGTGTCTTTGTGCCATGGGGCCTGTGCGGAAGTGGACTCAGACACAGAGGCCGTAGCTGGCAAAGGCTTCAAGCTGGGCTGCATCTCGTGTAAGGCGAGGCCCGAGGTGGAGGCTTCTGCCACAGTCAACTGGTATTTCAGGGCTAAAGGGGAGGCTGACTTTGCTCATGTGAGTTTCTGAGACGAATTCTGATTATTATAGTTGTCCAACTTAAACTAGAATTTTTTTAGGGTAAAGGTTTTGTTTCCTCTAGTGAAATTTTATGGAATATTTGAAAGCCTGTTAAGTGCATGCCAGTGCTTTTGGCTAGGGCTAGGTTTACATAGTCCTTTAGGCAAACCGTAATCCAAAAAACACTGACCTGCTGATATGGCAGAGTGCTGTGTGTAGTTCACAAGAAATCCATCTGGATGACATTTCACACCTCCAAAGATCACGAGGGCCACTGGGACATCAGATTGGCTTGTAGTCATGTCACTTTACAGAGTTGCATCCTTTATCTTTGTTTTTCCAAGCTACGGGCAACAATCATGTAAAACAGAGAGATCTTTAGTGCCAAAGGAACAACCCAGATGTCATTGTGCCATTAGATATATGCATACGATGAGGAGGGCGCCCACATTGTAGATGAGCGATTCGAGGACCGCGTGGATTGGAACGGCAGTAAGAGAAGCAAGGACATACAGGATGCGTCCATCTACCTCTTCAACGTCACCTACAATGACTCGGGCACCTACAGTTGTCACTTCCACCGGCTCCTGACATACGAGTTCTATGAATACCAGACCACTGTCAGCAAGGTTGTGCACCTTACAGTGGTGGCTAAAGGTTCAGTATTACAACATGTATAAAGTCTTTAGTATGCAATGGGTATGTCATGTCAACCATTCCAATTCTGAGGAAACCTGTGAATTGAAATTAATCTTGGGTGTACTTAAGTGTTATGTCAGAGCCTCAGTGTTACTTTTTAAGTACTTTGACTCCCCCCACACTCTCTCTACAGCCACCAGAGGGACAGCTTCCATAGTCTCAGAGGTGATGATGTACGTGTCCATCATCGGGCTACAGGCTTGGCTGTACATAGAGATGGTATACTGTTTCAGAAAGATCTCAGCTGCAGGAGAGGAAGCATTACGAGAAAGCGCGTGAGTAAAACTGTAACCCTACTTCCTCTCCTGCAGCTGTATCCTTTCGCTTTAGGCCCTCGTCAATAACTTTGTCCTTTATGATCTCCCTGTCTACCCTTGTCTGTTCTGTACTTGTCCATCTTGTTTATGTTCTCTCTTTCATAGTGCCGAGTAAGTGCAGTTCCCCAGTTCCCACTTGTTCAATATTCTCTCCCTGTACTCCCCTGTCTGTCTTACGCTCTCTCTTCGTCTTCCTTGCCACTCCCATTCTCTGTCTTGCTCTTTCCATCCTTGTGTCCCGCAATCGTCACATTTGCCACTCTCTAGAAAAGCCAAAGAAGGTAAATTTTCAGAAGAATCTTTGTTTGCTTGCTTCAGCAGTCTTAGAATTAGGTTTTTTAGTTGTTGTGTAGAGTTTGTGAGTTCAATATGGTTGTGTCAGGAGAACTCTGTTTTCTGTTGACAATTTTATTGAACAGAAAATGTGTATGATAATGCATTTGGACTTTAGGCTCTGCTCCGTGGGGTGCTACCCATGTGGGGCAAGTGCTTATTAATGTATGTTTAAATCCATCCTATGGGCAGGGAAGAGAGTATCTTACATCCTGTACATCTACAGAAGAACCGAACCAAAAGCAGGTCGAGGCTGGGGAGCTGTTTGGCAAAAGCGCAGCAGTTGCAAGCAATGTTGTTTGCTGAATGGCCAAACTGAATAGGCATTACAAGCTGGAGTGGTTGCGGATCCTACATTTATGGGCCTCTCTACCCAGCAGCTGAAGGTCATGAAGCTTCTGAGCATGTGCAAGAATGTCCACTTTTAGCACAGTCTCCAGTGTAGAGAGCTGGCTACACTGGATTCCCATTAGCTACTGGCAAAGCAGACACCTCTACCTGGCATCTACCTAAAACATACAAAATGACATAACATAAATATAACCAAATATAATATCACTACAGTAATAAAAAACAACACATGGTCAACATGTAATTTCTTGATGATTGTGCGGACGGTCATGTTTTTATCTCATGTGGCCACCACAAGTGTGCCACTTGGAAAAAATGTTTTTGGAATCAAACAAAAGCCAGACGTGCAGTTTTACTAACACTGTCTGTTCTAAACTCTTTACACTGTAGCCTACCATAATTCAAAACAAAATGTACATAAAGATGGTGTGATGCACCATTACATTACAACTGATTGAGATCAAATAGTTAAATGTGCATAGTTGGAATCCACATTTAAAAGGTAAAATTACAACTCACTGTGAAAATGTGTAGGGTGAGTACCACAAAAAAATTGTAGAGGTTAACAACCAATGGATCCGCAGCCTCTGCCTAAAAGTAAATGTTCTGTATCATATTGGATGTTAGCTCAGCTGACAATGCTTGCTTTGCTATTATTTGAAGCAGCGTGTCTTAAGTTGAATGGCTTAATGGAAGGATAAAGGATGGAAGTTATGGATGAATGGATGGAGGATATAGGATGGATGTTAAAAAGAGTGAAATAGACTTAATAATTTTGGATGGTTGAAATGATGATCAGAGTAGCTAGATTAGACATGTAGATTGATCTATGGATAGAGGAATGAAGGTCAGGAAGAAATGATCTCTGATGTTGTTAGGTAATAGCAGATGATGATGATATTCTAACAATTTCTCTTTCTCCTTTCTTTTCAGGAATGCAGAATATCTAGCTATAGCTTCAGAGAGTAAAGATAACTGTGCAGGGGTGCAAGTGGCAGAATAATCCAGGTATGTCATGAAAACAGCGAGCAAAAGATCAGTCCGAAAATATATACACTAATTGCTTTGGATAAAAGTGACTTCAATTTAAAGCAAAAAGTTCAAACAATTAGGTACATTACACAACATGTTACGTATGGGATATAAAGAGTGCAGAGGACATTCTTATAGAAGGTTTGACACTGTCCTTGACCTCACAGGATACACAATTGATTTTTGCTTACAGGTATTCAAGGGGTTCTATCTACGGACTGGCCACGAGACCTGTACGACCTCCTGGATCGCATGAAAACACCCTGAAGACATACAGTATCGACACTCTCCGAGTCTTTATTACCTTACCTGTAATAACTTTATTAGATGTAATATGACATCACTTTGAGAGTAGCATGATACCAGCACCTCTATGTATAACACACAAAAGCATGTATATAATTCAGCTAATGAATAACTAATCCAGCATTGAGGTATTCTTTTTCGGATGTAATGTTATATCTGTCTAATGTGTACACGTATATTAAGAGGTGTTGTGGGACAATGAGTCTGACTGAATGGTTATCAGGAAAGCTTTATCACAATGTATTAATCAATCCATCCACTCCATCGGTTGTATTTCTCATAGATTATGCACAACCATCATGAAATGTACTGAGATTCAAATGTATTTACAATAGAATGTGAGCGGCTAGGATAGACAATCCTCTAAGTTCGATTAGTCTTGCTAGATGTACATTCAGTTCAAGGCACAGGCTTAAAATGTATGTGATGATAATGATTTAAACTTTTTTTATCATAAAAAAAAAATCAGAAGATTGAGCTTACCATTTTCTTATATTGAGCTTTTAATTTTTGAGATTTGAATTTGAAAGATTTGAACAGCTGTTCATAAGAACTCACCAGAACATTTTAAATGCAACAGCAAAAGTCCCATAAATGTAGATATAACCTTTCCTGTCATAATGGATTCACTGACGTCAATAACTTCTCAAACCCCAAGTGTGCTTGCACAGCCCTTTTTCTATGCAGTTGGATGTGGATGTAAACGCATGGTATATAGCAGTGTTACTTCACTCACAACCTTTGTTTTACCCACATAATTTGGAACCATTACACCACTGGTTGGCACTACTATAGCTGGTACACACTGTCAGTACCAGGGTACTGGGGTAGGTTGAGCTGGTACTTCCTCTCCAGGGCAGGAGGGACAAAACGTCCCCCCAGATAATGGTAGCGTCCTTGGAAGTGAGTTGCTGACTTCTTAGGTGCAGTCAGGGAAATAAGCATGTCAGGTTGGAGTCCATCTGTGCTGCCCTGCTCCACGTCCCAACCTGAAGAGAACATAATATGGTTTTGGAGGATATCAATATCCCCACTTTTATTTATTTACCATCCATAGACTTTAGCTGCTATATTGAACATTGGAGTCAAAAAATAATTTTCCAGATATGTTTTTATCCAGATGACCACAGTTCTTTTAGTAACTGAGGTTAGAGTAGAGAACAGGTACTTTTACTCAACTAGCTTATTAGTGAAAAATAATATATTCGCTTATATTTGAGGGTGAAATTAGTTAGAGGCCCACTAACCTGAAGGGATATCGATACTAGCTATGGGTACAGTGGTCTTCTTCAGCACATCCAGGATGGAGCTAAAAGGCTCCCGTACCGCACCCTTGAAGCTGAAGCCAAATATGGCATCTATCACCAGGTTGTAAGCCTCATCGATCACCATTGCCTAAGAGAAGCATTTTATTTAACCATTATTTTAACCAGCTTTAGCCTTATTGGAACTAAAATATCTATTTTCCAGGCACACAGACTTTACATACATTCACAACATAAAAACACATTACTGCATCAGCATCCTGTTACGGTTTGCATTAGCACAGCATCATATACATTCAGTACACACACTTCAAGACTGATACATCAACAAGATTTCCCTTGCCTGATATTTTTACACTGACCTTAAAAAAAGATTGCTAGTAGATGCTAAAATTGACTGCCATGGTGCATTTCTATTTAACTATCTTGTGTAGACTAAAAACAACTGACATAATGACTATTTTGTGAAATAGCGGATTTACCAGTTAGCAGACAAATTGAATCAAATGTGCTAGCTCTGTAATAGATCAAATACATGGAACAACTGAGGTTCCCTGCAAAGAGGTTTGGGAACCACCGGTCTTGAATTACTTCAAGAAATTAACCAAACAAATCAATAGGTATTTAACCTCGCTTGTCAGTGTGAGCTGGCTAACTCATTCATCCTGCTTTTTCTAACTCTCAGGACATCTAAGAATACAGGATTAATACGGGTTTGACAAAGCATGGCTCACTATTACCTCTGGCATCTCAGTCAAGAAAGGGATGTCAATCTTCTCACACTGGGTGGTCAGGCCCTGGAACAACGGTTTGTTTGGCCTTTTTGGGTATAGTACTGTGGGTTCATAGCCCTGTATGTACACACAAAGTGTGTCATAGTAGCATCTTCTTATAGCCTACTTATGGCAGTCACATACTATTTTGGACAAATCTCAACCCAATTTCATATATATGCATTTAAAAAGAATTGTGTCTTTTTATAAAAAGAAACAATTTTCTAACTGCTAGTCCATGCCCTGATAGTTGGAACCATGTCAGATGAAAGATTAGGAACTCACAAAGAATTTCAGATGTCTGGCACAGACCAGTCCATCTCCTCCATTGTTACCTGGTCCACAAATTACAAGCAGTGAGGGTCTGGCTCTGACCAGAGACCTGGTGGGGTAGGCCTGGAAGAAAGGAAAGCCAGTAAGTGAATAAAAAGGCAGCTTAACTGCCTTTACTAAGAACAGTGTGGTTCAGAAGTCTAAGCTGCTGCCGCTGGTGCACATTTTCTACTGCAGCATGGGTTTGAATATGGAACACTGTTCTTTCAGGAAAAACTCCATATTTCTGAACCGTGTATCACATACAGCACTAAAATGCCATTTTAGGTATTTTTTTCACTGTAAGATGATTTTTTCGAATCATCTTACAGTGTATTAGATTTTTCAGTCCTGAACTTCCCACAGCTGTGGATGCCACCATCTTACAACACCTTGGGCTACATTGTAAGATACACTCTTATAGATAAAAAGCTTTGCCTCACCCTGGCAACAGCTGTGGCACAGCTGAGCCCTGCCAGCTCCATGAGTTGGTCTACACTGAAGCCATACTCAGTGAACAACTCCTCATCAATATGCTGTGCCTCCTCCTGTCTGGGGATAAAGATAGAAGATAATGTAAATATATGGGTCAGTGTTCACACAGACTCACAGTATACAAATAGACAGGCAGAAACATACAGACAGGCTCACATACACGCATGCAGGTGGACACTGCAAGGGAAAGGGAAATTGACTGTTGGTAAATTTCACAATAATAATAATACATTTGCAAATAATAATAAACACAGTAATCTATATTATTTACCCAAGGTATTTGATGGACTGGGCCATGTTGGATGCTTGTTGAAGGAAACACTCTTTATTTTTACTATTCGTCACACTGACCAGTGGCCATGCTCCCCTGTGGGTTAGGACTCTGGTTGCCTGCGATGTCACAAGGCACCCGATGCCAAACAGAGCATGCAGATTCAACATTCAATAGCTGAAATATCTTGAGGAAGACATTCACATTTCAGTGACACAGCTTCATTTAACAATGTCCTGTACCGTGAAGTCGAATTAGTTCAACTGTTGGTATTGCCTGGGGGCCAGCTTTAGTTTCTGCTCTACTGCTAACTCCTTATGTAATGGGGAACATGTTAGGCTAGAGAATGAGCAATTCGGTTGGTTAGAGCACAAATTTGAGAAGTTCTGCAAAGTACATGTGAGCTTGGTTCTTCCTAGCTCAAACGTTAAGTAACATACAACTTTCTAACATACATACTTATAAAAAACAACTCGGCAACACAGCATCTAAATAACATATTTACATAAAAGATCCCAGCAACGCAACAACGAAAGCGTCCGACTGACCTCAAGTATTTTAAGAGATGATTGAGTATTCCATGTAATGCAAGTGCGCACAACTTAAGAGTCAATAGTTAAAATCTACAGTTTATTGGTTTTGATTTCGTGTGACTGCTGCTCTTCGTTATGGCGTGAACACCCTAGATGTAATGGGTAACTCAAATAAACACAAACATCAAACAAACGTGTGCGAAAAACCTTCCTTTTCGTAGATCGAGACTAAATGAAAGGTGCATACACCGCCACCTATTGTACTGGAGTGTAAATCTTCCGTATTAACCGCTATGACTGAAATAATCAGGCACCCAGCTGCAGTATGGATGTGCATTTGTGTCTTTTTGTCGAGAGCAAAATGTTTTCATTTTCAATCAAAAATAATTGTTCTAAATGCAAAAACGAGGCTTCAAATTTAAAAAAAATGTTTTTGCAATGAAATATTTAGTAACAGAGCGCAAAAAATATTTCGAGAACATAAAATGTATTTAAAAACAATACTCGCTATCAACCACACTCTATTTTGGTTAGACCGCCCCCTTTGCTTGCAGTGCTTCTTTTTTTGCTTTTGAAACTTTTTTTTTGATTGACACACTAGTTGTTCGTTTGCACTTTAACCCCACAGCTGTGGACGGGCTTTCCGAGCGCATACTACACTTCGTGGTCGCACTGTTTAATATAGTAAACAAGTATTCCAGTACTGGGACAGATTAGAACATATTACCTCGTAACGAAATAGCGTCAGAAAATATAATTTTGTCGCGCATTAATTAACATCATGCCATGTTTGAATATTTAGCTAGAAACCATTAATCATTATGTTAAACTGACTAACATTTTTTATGAAGTTTACTTCCATCACAAATAGCATGATCTGTACGGCTTTTGCCACTGGCCGTTTTAATAGCTTACAAGCCAGTAATATTACTATCTTACCACTTGGAATAGTCATAATAATTGAGCCCATTCTAGCGAGACTGAAGACGAACTTCACACTGCCAAAGCTGTCATGTCATGGCACAACAATGTTCGTTTTTCCTTCATACGTAAATGACATTAATACAATAACTATCAATATAGGTGAAGATAACTGACTTTTTCATTAAGTGAAAAGACGACAAAATTGTGGAAACCCCTCCTCTTTTACTGCGCAAGAGGCTTTCTATTAGGCTACCCCAAAGAGTATGCACGGATGCATCCAAAATCCACCAGAAATAGTAGACCATCCGGGAACTTTTGGCATACTATTTTCAGCGTAATATGGTCTGGGACATATTAATCTTCTTGTATATTAATCTGGCATATATTGTATGCAAGTATGTGTAACCGGTGTCATCTGACACTAAACGATCTGCGTAGTGTACTGGGTGATTAAACCGAGGTGTAGAGCGAAAGGACAGTGCACTGTGTCTGCCAGTTCAGTTGTTTGTTTTTTTTACTGTGCAGCTCTGTGTAGATGAAGAATGGGACAAATCAAATGCTACAGTACATTTCTTGTTGACAGTTGCCTCTCCTCAGTTAAATTCAAGAGAAACTCCTTACAATTCCAATGAGCTCAATAGAAAATACAGGAATATACATTTCCAATAACTCAGAATCTCTTAAATAAATGTACACATTTACTAACAATATACAATCCTATTAGAAGTTAGAAATACATATTATTAGTAGGCGTTTGTTACGAACCCCATGGCTCTAGCAGTCTAAGGTGGATGGTACAGAGACCCGTAACATAAAACTCATGCAAAGTGGTGTAGTGTACATGCACAGTGGGAACAAACACAGACAACCAAAGCTACCGTCAAACATAAAACATTTATTATAAACACACTGTAAAGGGGGTAGGGAAAAGGGGCTGAACTGGACCCAAGAAATGAAATAATATGGCAAACACCCCTAAACTGACCGTGCATGCCTCAAGAACCGCTTAGCTAACCACTAACCAATACAAAAATACAGTGGGTGGTCCGCTCAGGTCTAACTAGTGTTTTTAGACAAAGGTTTCCTACGGGTTGTGTATGCCCAAGGGCGACTTGCTAAAAAAAAACCTTTCCCAGGGACACAGGGACAAACAAAAACACACAGGTTGAACAAGGACTAAACAGCACACAGCAAACAATTGACTAGACAACACCAAACAAAACACCACAGCAATACCTACTCACATGAAACAGGACAAAGTGAGATATATGTGCTAAACTAAGTGATGTATGAATGAACGAAGTGTCTGTCTATCAAAAAGGGTATGTATCTCAAGAGTGTCTATGTCCAAGTGGGGTAAAGCAAAAGAGTCTCTCTGGGACAACCAACTGACTGGGTTTTTAAACCAGGGATGTGTGATGTGATTGGGTACAGGAAAACGGAACAGGTGGTGCAATTAGGAGGGGTGTCCACTGATTGGTCCACCTCAGCAGTCAGGCGATGCACTCGTGACTGCCAGGTGGGAAACACCAACAAGCACAATCAGGAACATAAGAGACACCTGGGGAAATGGCAGGAGGGGAAAAACACAAGCGGAGCCGGGCAAGAAGAGCAAATGTCTCTTACTGAGTGAGTGAGTGAGTGAGTGAGTGAGTGAGTGACTGATTGGCTGACTGGCTGGCTGGCTGGCTGACCCTTGTTAAATAGAATAGTGGTTAGAGAAGCAGACTTGTGAACTATAGGTCCCAAGTTCGTATCTCCTTGCAGGCGAAGCAAAGTACGCGTCATGAATTACTCTGTATAGATGAAAACTTTGCTGGCTACAACCGTCAGTATCTGCATTATAGTAAGCCTGAAATAAAACAGTTTACGGTTATATTGCGACTGTTTCTGGTGGATTTTCGAAGTACGCATCCGTGCATGCGTTTTGGGTCAGGATAGACAAACACTTTTGCTGGCTACAACATACAGTAGTTACATTATAGTAAGCCTTAACTGAAACTATATACGGTTATATTGCGACTGTTTCTGGCATGGAAAAGTTCATCTTCAGTCTCGCTAGCAATTGCTCAATTCTTATGATTATTCCTAGGAAATTAATAGATACCGGTAAAGCTTATTACTGGCTAATATGTTGTTAAAACGGCCAGTGGCAAACGGCATACATAGACGCTATTTGTGGTGGTAAACTTAGTAAGGTAAACTTAGTAAGAAACGTTAATCAGTTTAACTGTATCAATGTCATTCACGAATGGCCAATTAAATATTAAATTAAATTAACTAAATTAAAACGGCCAGTGGCAAAAGAGGATTTGTTCAGGATCGACACAAGAGGCTATACTGACACCCAGCAAATGTACAGCTGCGTGGTGTAGTGGTTAACGACACAGCCTTTCACGTGGGCGACCCGGGTTTAAATCTCGAGAGGGCAGCTCTTTCTATTGCGGGCCGACTGAACTAGGCTTGCCTGGTTCTTGTTCATAAATGAGGGGGCATATCTAATTCATATACCATTTGCAGTGTTTATGGGGAAACAAAACTGAGGGGGCACAGAATCTCTATGGAGGGGCAATGCCCCCTTTTGCCCCCCATGGCGCCGGGCCTGATGATGTCTCATACACCATACAACTACTTAACCCATCATTGCTTAGTTCTGCTGTGTTCCCCTCTGGAATGCAACAATATTCTTTAAGTATTTACAGAATGTTACAAATAAAATACAACAAGAAAAG
This sequence comes from Esox masquinongy, assembly GCA_016801175.1. Lineage (NCBI taxonomy): Eukaryota > Metazoa > Chordata > Actinopteri > Esociformes > Esocidae > Esox > Esox masquinongy. The sequence continues at coordinate 35,806 of JACXGI010003029.1, read as the reverse complement.
AACCCCTAAAACAATGTAAGCAGTGACTGAGACCTATTGAATTTGCCAGTGATGCCCCGAATATTGAATGGTCTCTGCGCCATTGTCTCAATAAGACGGCTAACTGACCTCACTACCCTCCCCCTACGCGTTCTAACCATGCCCTGCTGATCCTCTGACTCTGGGCTAAGAACTCCTTGGTCATCAACTACAGCGGCCCCCCTACTGATATTGGAGCTGGTTGGAGGACCAATGTTGAGAGTCCAGCTAAACTGTCAGAGCCAGCAGACAAAACAGTGTTGCCCACGGGAGCAATAGACTCTTGAGCTTGACCATCCTCATCGACATCTTCACAACTGGGCGCCGCCATGTCCATAGGTGATTGGCTAGGCTCCATGAACTCACTGAAGGTCTCTTCCTCTCCCGAAGGTTTGTGAGTCAAACTGTCGGCTGATCCAGTCATTACCCCAGCACTAGTCCTGTCATCAGAATTCCCTTCTCCCAGATTGTCCGGAAGATCAGACGAATCCAAAGACTCTCTATCTTCATCCTTGGATGAAACACTGGTAGGAAAGTGATGTCCAGAAGTAGGTTCCTGTAAACCACTTTAGTCTTTCCTTTCTCATCCGCCAGCTTGTAAACATATGTCTGCGGATTCCCATCAACAACCATATACACTGTCTTTTCCCATTTGTCAGCAAGTTTCTTTTTTCCCCTTTCACCTTTGTTTGCAATTAAAACCCGGTTTCCAACACTCAAGCTTGTACCCTTGACTTTGCTATTGTAGAACTCGGCCTGCTTTTGTTGTTCTTTCACGGCATGCTGTTGAGCAATGTTCGTTGCCTCGTCAAGAAGAGACATTAGTGTCTTCAGATAACTGCTGTGGTCAACCACTACAAGATCTCTCAAGACTTGTTTAAACATTACGTCAACTGGCAGTCTCGGATTCCGGCCAAACATGAGGTGAAACGGTGCATAGCCAGTTGTCTCATGCACAGTATCGTTACAAGCAAATGTCAAAGTCTGTATTTGCTGAGGCCACTGTTGCTTTGCACTTAGAGGGAGAGAGCGGAGCATGTTACCGAGTGTTCTATTAAACCTCTCGGTCCCACCGTTTCCCATTGGGTGATATGCTGTGGTGTGTGACTTGGTGACTCCCGATATCTTGAGCAATTCCGCAATAAGCTCGCTCTCGAAATTGGCACCTTGATCCGTGTGAATCCGTTTAGGAAATCCATACACACAAAAGACGTAGTCCCACAACTTTCTAGCGACATGCTTTGCCGTCTGGTTGGGGCAAGGGAAAGCATGAGCCAACTTTGTGAAATGGTCCGTCATGACCAATACATCTACTGATTGCTGTTTGCGGTCTTCGGCACACCAAAAGTCCAAGCACACCAATTCCATAGGGGCGGATGTCTTTATACTCTCAAGTGGGGCTTGGGCAGATGGTTCTGGCATCTTAGCCAAGATACATCGTTGACAGCACCTGACATGTTCTTTTACGTCATATTCCATTCTTGGCCAAAAGAAACGCTCCCGGGCTAAGCTGAGTGTTCGCCCCGTCCCTGATGACTGGCCAGATCGTGGATGCCATTCAACGCTTTCTCCTTCAATCTTTGCGGCAACACATACTGATGTCTCCTCAGTTTGGTCTGGGGATCTTTGGTTACGCGGTACAATACCCCATCTTGCATTTTCAGTCGTTCCCACTGTTTGATGAGCACTAGTGCCCCCGGGTCAAAACCACTCCTCTCCCGCCTTGAGGGACGTCTTTCTCGATCCACAAAAAAGATAACCTTAGAAATGATAGAATCGAGTTTCTGACTCTGTTGAAGCTCCTCCAGAGAAAACACAGGGAAAACATCTTGCCCCATCGTTACAGACTGTTGGAATGACATGATTAGTGGTACCGCTCTGGATGTCATTGTCTCATCCCATCTGTCATGAGACTCCAGGATAGCTTTGATGGTAGCTGTGTCGCAGCAGCGTGGGGAATAGTCTGACTTGTTTCCCTTCGCTATTGGGACTAATGGCTTAGCCCGCTGACCCTGAACCTTTAAATGAAAGGTATCCTGAACCGTGTCCTCTCCTACTGCTTCAGCTTCAGCCAGTAGACTTTGGTATTTCTCTCTGATGAGCCTTTGGCCGACCGATTTGGCAAACGGATACTCAGAGTTTTGCTAGCAAAAGCAATAGTTCTTGCTTTGTCTTCGCCAGCTGGGATCTGCGACAGAACAGCGCCAAGCCCGTCCAATGAAGCATCAGTGCATAAGATGAGTGGTCTTGTGAAATCAGGATGTGCAAGAACCACACAATTCAGCAGCTTGTCTTTAAGGCTAAGCAGGGCAGCATCACATTCCGTGATCCAATCTGAAGGTTTCAGTTTCCTAAAGCTGCCTGGATTTTTGGTTGTTTTTGCTCTTCCTTTCATCTTCTGACCTGCCATAAGAGCGAAAAGGGGTTTTGCTACTGAGGAACAGTTGGGGATGAAGTGTCGATAGTAAAATATCATCCCTTGAAAGGACTTGATCCTCCGTACTGAAGGGGTGCAGCCATCATCTTCCATCAGGTCTGCCTTTGAAATATTTGAAATCATGTCCACTTTAGCTGGGTCTACAGCTACTCTGTTCCTGTTGATGATGTGGCCCAAAAACTTCACTGAAGATCGTAGAAAATGGCACTTCTTTGGGCTCAGTTTTAGATTATGCTGCCGCAACCTTCGAAATACCTCCTCCAGCCTGCCCAGGGCTTCTCCTTCAGTTGGCGCAAACACTAGAAGATCGTCCAGACAGCATAACAAGCTGCTGAAGTTCAAGTCTCCGAAGATGCTCATCATCATTCGCATGAATGACGCTGGACTGTTACATAACCCCTGTGGCATACGATTGTGTTCATACAACCCCATTGGAGTTGTAAATGCAGTATAATTTTTGTCCTCCTCTTTCATAGGCAAGTTGTAAAAACCAGACGTCAAGTCCATGGTGCTAAAGAACGTGTTGCCTCCTAAAGCAGCTAGACAGTCAGATTGATGTGGGAGTGGACGCGCGTCTTTTATTGTTCTCGCATTTAGCCATTGGAAGTCTGTGCACACTCACAGACCCCCATCTTTCTTCCACACCATAACAAGTGGTGAGGCATATTCGCTCATAGATTTCCTTATAATCTCTTGCTCCTCCATTTCTGTTAAAACTTGCCGCAACTTTATGTAATGAGCTGGCGGTACACGTCTGTACGGGAGGCAGAAGGGATGTTCGTCAGTGAGTTTAATGCGATGCACAAAACCCTGAGCCTCGCCACAATCCAACGTATGCTTGGAGAATACGTCATGGTAATCTACTAACAACTGGCTAGCACTTGTTTGGCCGACTGGATAGCTTCAAACACCTCAATATCAACGCCCCCCAGTCCCATACCCAATCTTCCACAGCTAGGCACGGGGACTGCCAGCTTGCAGTTTCTCTTCAATGTGATTGGTTTGTCGGACACATTGGTTATTTTCATTGGGACCCATCGGTCGACCCACATGGGTGTGACTACTCTGCCCACTATTATGTCTCGTGGCATACACTTAGACATAGTAGGCTCAACCACAACGGTGCTTCCCGGTGACATAGGAACATTGCTGGGTAATCTTCCCCACACTAAGTGCTCTTGCTTGGAGAGTAGGATGACCGCCTGGGTAAGCTTCACTGTTCCTATTTCACTGGTCATTTCTTGTCATCATATATAGGAAGATGACCTCATGCCAAGGATGAGGTCATCGTGTTGACCTGGCACTACCAAGACGGGAACCATTCATCTCACCCCATACATGTCTAACTCAACTTCGTACACGCCCTTAGGTGTAGTTTTCTGGCCCCTACAACCGACTAGAACAACTGGTTCTGTCATTGTTTTTGCTCCTTTGAGGACCTTTTTCTGCAACATCTCCTGTTCCGCAGCTTCGCTAAAGGTACAGGCCATGGAACCCGAATCTAGCATTCCCTTCAACTGGAACTGACTATTTACAATTACTGGAGCGTAAAATAACTCACTGAATGGCTGTACTCTCTGTATATTCTGTACCACCACCTTAACACCCTTTGGCACTGTACCACATGCCTTTTCATACAACCACTCCGGATCATCTTCTCCCTCAAGGGTTTGTTCACTTCTATCACCCACACGTTCCCTCTCTAAATGTGGGCTAATCAGTTTAACTGCTGTGCTGGCGATGGTGTATGGGAATTGCGTTGACTGTAACTAGGTCCACTCTTTGGGCAGTCCCTCTTCCAATGGCCAGGCCCAAAACATGCTAAGCACAGGTTCTCTTTCCTACAATGTGAGATTGTTATGATCTGCTGCTTTACAAACTTTGCAATGGGTTGAGTGATTTTGGCGCTGTGCTCTGACTACCTGGTTGTTTTGCGTGAACGCCCGATCAAGTAACCTGACGAGTGTTTGCATGCACTCATTATTAGACTGAACAGGTGGGGGACCCAAAGCATCAACCTGAACTACAGGTGTCACAGAGATGTCTGTAACAGTCACATCATTGGATGTTTGGACATGGGCTGTCATCTGACTGGCTGTGTCAGGATGTCTTGGTCTGGTCAGTGGATGTGTCTTTGTTTCGCTCTGAAGCTCATTTAAATGCTCCTGTATCTCATTCGCCGTCCACTTGTCTGCTGTTTTGAATTTCATCACCACGGCTAATGACATGTCGGGGCAATACTTGATGAACTTCCCCGTCACCATTTGGCTAGGATCCACAATACTTTCACCTTGTCTCTTTAATACTTCATCAGCTACGTCAACCGCTTTGTTTAAACTGATCCAATAATCCATACCATTCTCCCCTAATCTAGGTAAGGTGCTATAAAAATCAGCAAGTGGCATTGACGAATATGTTAGACCACTAAAATGCTGCTTTAGTATGTCCGTGATAATCTTGGGGTTTCCCTGAGGGTCCAGGGATTTGTTGCTGCGAAATGTCAGTTTTATAATCTCTCTGGCTCGCCCTAATAATCTAGATATAATCTCCTGCGATTGTTCAGCTAGCGGAACCCCTCTCTTCCTCAAGTAGTTGTCCATGAGCTCCTCCCATTCATGTACCGAGTGTTTATCAGTTCCGTTTCCTCTAAAACACGGGGGCTCCTTCACATCTGGCTGTGTGACTAACTTCATTCCAGATCAATTAAGGGAAGACATGTCTGTGAATATGTGACCTGTACCTGTGTTCCTCTGAGCCTGTGTGTATGTGCTACTCTGAGCCAGTGCACCTGTGCTACTCTGAGCCTGTGCTCCTGCATTTTCATTCTTGTCACTTTCCTTCTTAAACTGAGCTGCAATAGACTATCCTATCTGTTCAGCAAGCTGTGTAATGAGAGCCCTCAAATCCAAGTTGGTCATCTCCTGTCTATCTGAAAGAGTGCTACCAATTATATCGACTGAAGCAGACGCTTGATGATGGGCTAAACGGGTCGAACAAAAAGCAGGTGAACCTACAGTGTTTGCTTCTCTAACTGGAGTGTGGGCCAATTCCCTGAAAAACCTCCCTCTTCCAAAGCCCAACTCATACTCATCATTGGTTGCGTCATTTACTTTTCTCACAAAATGAGCCATTTAAATGGTTTGTATTCCTCAAATTAATATTAACAACAAAAAAAAAAATATATATATATATATACGCTACAGCAATTACACTCTTTGTGTATGTGTGCAAAGTGTCACTTTCAACCTATCTGCAGGCTGCAGCATAGCAATCCTCGGTGATCAGCCTGGTGATGATCCCTCGCTGGCGACATTAAACCTTGATGAAGTCAACAGCGATTGATCCGGGTCACGGCACCAATGTAACAGGTGTCATCTGACACTAGACGATCTGCATTGTGTTCTGGGTGATTAAACTGAGGTGTAGAAAGAAAGGACAGTGCACCGTGTCTGCCAGTTCAGTTGTTTTTTTTTACTGTGCAGCTCTGTGTAGGTGAAGAATGGGACAAATCAAATGCTATAGTACATTTCTTGCTGACAGTTGCCTCTCCTCAGTTAAATTCAAGAGAAACTCCTTACAATTCCAATGAGATCAATAGAAAATACAGGAATATACATTTCCAATAACTCAGAATCTCATTTAAACAAATGTACACGTTTACTAACAATGTACAATCCTATTAGAAGTTAGAAATACATATTATTAGTAGGTGTTCTCCACAGAACAACTCTGGCTATAATGGCAAACATTCTAGACGGTCTATTGTACGGCGCCTTCACTGTATTAACTAATTACTACTACAATCTATATTTGTTCAGAACTGTACGCACAACGTAACTTACCTGTGTAGATGAAGAATGGGACAAATCAAATGCTATAGTACATTTCTTGTTGACAGTTGCCTCTCGTCAGTTAAATTCAAGAGAAACTGAGGAGAAAAGGCGCAATCCTTCCTAATCACGTGATCATGTTAATGCGACAATAGAGAGGTACATGAAGCTCTCAAAATACATTAAATAAAAAGATTAAGTACATAACACAAAACGTAAAAATAAGATGAATTCAAATATTTTGGTGGAATAGATATAAATAAAATATTATCCCCGTTATAAATGCAACCTGAGATGCAACCTGTGTGATGGCATCTCGGGTAAGCAGCACTGGGCGTTCTTCCGTCCAACCTCTACATAGCTAGTTAGCTCCTACGATTCAGTGTCGGTTCAAAACATCCTAATATATTACATACATACATACATACATACATACATACATACAGTGGATATAAAAAAAAGTCTACACACCCCTGTTAAAATGCCAGGTTTTTGTGATGTAAAAGAATGAGACAAAGATAAATAATGTCAGAACTTTTTTCACTTTTAATGTGACCTATAATGTGAATAATTCAATTGAAAAACAAACTGAAATCTTTGAGGGGGAAAAATGAAAAATAAAAACCTTACAATAACCTGGATACATAAGTGTGCACACCCTCTTATAACTGGGGATGTGGCTGTGTTCAGAATTAACCAATCACATTCGAACTCATGTTAAATAGAAGTCATTACACACCTGCCATCATTTAAAGTGACTCTGATTAATCACAAATAAAGTTCAGCTGTTCTAGTAGGATTTTCCTGACATTTTCTTAGTTGCATCTCAGAGCAAAAGCCATGGTCCGCAGAGCTTCCAAAGCATCAGAGGGATCTCACTGTTGAAAGATATCAGTCAGGACAAGGGTACAACAGAATTTCCAAAGCATTAGATATACCATGGAACACAGTGAAGACATTCATCATCAAGTGCAGAAAATATGGCACAACAGAGACATTACCAAGAACTGGACGTCCCTCCAAAATTGATGAAAAGACAAGAAGAAAACTGGTCAGGGAGGCTTCCAAGAGGCCTACAGCAACATTAAAGGAACTGCAGGAATTTCTGGTAAGTACTGGCTGTGTGCTACATGTGACAACAATCTCCCGTATTCTTCATATGAATGGGCTATGGAGTAGGGTGGCAAGACTGAAGACTTTTCTTACAAAGAAAAACATCCAAGCCCGGCTGAAGTTTGCAAAAACAAACATCAAGTCCCCCAAAAGCACGTGGGAAAATGTGTTATGGTCTGATGAAACCAAGGTTGAACTTTTTGGCCATAATTCCAAAAGGTATGTTTGGTGCAAAAACAACACTGCACACCACCCAAAGAACACCATACCCACAGTTAAGCATGGTGGTGGCAGCATCATGCTTTGGGGCTGTTTTTCTTCAGCTGGAACCGGGGCCTTAGTCAGGGTGGAGGGAATTATGAACAGTTCCAAATACCAGGCAATTTTGGCACAAAACCTTCAGGCTTCCGTTAGAAAGCTGAAGATGAAGAGGATGTTCACCTTTCAGCACGACAATGACCCAAAGCACACATCCAAATCCACAAAAGCATGGCTTCACCAGAAGAAGATTAATGTTTTGGAATGGCCCAGCCAGAGCCCAGACCTGAATCCAATTGAACGTCTGTGGGGTGATCTGAAGAGGGCTGTGCACAGGAGATGTCCTTGCAATGTGACAGATTTGGAGCGCTTTTGCAAAGAAGAGTGGGCAAATATTGCCACGTCAAGATGTGCCATGCTAATAGACTCCTACCCAAAAAGACTGAATGCTGTAATAAAATCAAAAGGTGCTTCAACAAAGTATTAGTTTAAGGGGGTGCACACTTATGCAACCAGGTTATTGTGAGTTTTTTATTTTTCCCACTCAAAGATTTCAGTTTGTTTTTCAATTGAATTGTTCATATAGGCCACATTAAAGGTGGAAAAAGTTTGGACATGATTTATCTTTGTCTCATTCTTTTACATCACAAGAACCTGGCATTTTAACAGGGGTGTGTAGACTTTTTATATCCACTGTACATACATACATACATACATACTGTAGAATGATAAATTAGGCAATTATTATTCTCAAGCTAACCAAAAGCATTTAGGTACGAACACCTGTCTCGCCATTTCAGCTGAAATAATCTAACTTTCTTTCAAGGCAACTCATAAGCAGGCCATGTCCTATTTGTTTCATAGTCTGTATCATATTCCATGACAGTAACGGTTATCTTTATTTGAAGAAAAATATTACAGTGTATCCATTAGCTAATGATACATAGGGCTGCTTAAAACTCATACTTGCACTCAATGTTGGCATATGTATACTGTATATATACGTTTAATCTTATTGTCTTCTATGGAATGTATGTAATATAGTAGAACATAATGAACCGATACTGAATCGTAGGAGCTTAATGACAAGCTATGTAGAAATTAAACAGAAGAACCCTCAGCACTGCTTACCTGAGATGCTCGTAGGTAAAGGATTTTAGGTAGGTGTCCTAAGACCCCCTTTTCGTTGGAAAATAAAGGCTGATCAGTATTGGTTGCTGCCAAACTGATACTCAAAAAATGGCTGGCCAATGGAGAAGCATCATCCACACCTCCCACTAAAGCCTGCCCACAGCTGTAGGGGCAAAATTGCAAACAAAGAAATAGTGTTTCAATAAAAAAAAAGTTTCAAAAGCAAAAAAAGCACCTCAAGCAAAGGGGGCAGTCTAGCCAAACTGGAGGGTGGTTGATAGTCAAATTTAATTGGAGCTTGTTTTAAAATACAATTTTGTTTTTCAAAATATTTTTTGAGAATTAATTACATTACGTTTTGCGCTATATTACAAAATATTTAATTGCAACATTTTTTTTTTTACTTTGAAGCCTCATTTTTTCTTTCAGAACAATTGTTTTTGATTGAAATGAAAAAGGTTTTGCCCTCGAAAAAAACACACAAATGTACCTTCATACTGCAGCCCCGCAGCAGACTCGGCTGGCTAAAACTCGGCTGACTAAAACTCATACTTCTGTATCATCACTTTGGTTTCGTCATTTCATTTTCAGTCTTATGCAGAAACCTCGCAGATGACACCGGTAATAAAATTATTAAAATTTAGATAATTTATAGATAAAGTCATAGACATTTTCTATCTGTCGAAATTGCTAGCTAGTTAGTAGCACTGTTTGTTTTCAAGGTACCTGGGTCAGGTCACTTGTAAAACTGGCGGTTGTTTTAAGTTTGCTGCTGTAGCTATACTGTATACAGTAGCTAGCTACTGTAGCTACCTATGGTACTGTTACTACAGTACCATAGGTAGCTAGGTACACATTATTAATAACGAAAGTTATGTAGGTAGTTACAGGTAATTACAAGTAATCCGTTACATGTAACGGATTACAGAAAACAGTAACTGTAATCAGTTACATTACCAACAAAAATATTGTAATCGGATTACAGATACTTTTGAAAAAATGTATGATTACGTTTGGATTACTTCAATTGAAAAAGAATAGGTGTGTGATATAATTATGACACGTTGTATGTTTGAGTTTATTATTTAATGTTATAAAAACATAGTTATTTGAACCAAAATATGAATTGCGCGCCTCAGTTGTGTATGTGATCATCATACGCGCAAAACCATTTTATTGACGGAGGAAGCGCTACCCAGCTAACACGTTACGTAACCACGACCAACCGTGACGTTATGGATTGGTAATAGATTGGTAATGTCATGGCATTACCTTCTCAAAACGTTGTGCCAACGTTATCCGAAGGTAATTGCATGACCACATAATTGGTAATCTTCCTTACCTCCTCAGCACGTCGCAGGAGTGTAATTACACGACGTAATGACAAGGTACCTACTTACGTACCGGTTTGGTAACGATCCTATGTAACGCCAACGTTATCTGAAGGAAATGAATGACCACATAATTGGTAATCTTCCTTACCCAGCTAAGACGTTACGTAACTACGACCAACCGTGACGTTATGGATTGGTCATTATTGGCAATGCGATGACATTACTGTATCGCACTACTGTGACAAGGTTATCCGAAGGTACTTTCATGATCTCCTCAAAACGTCCGTGCAACATAATTCCCTAACGTTGCACATTACGTTGTTACCACATTGTAACAGGCGCAAATTTCTAGCTAAGATTCCCGAGGTACATAATAAAAGGCGAATTTCTTGTTAGGTAGTCTGTTTGGAAGCTCTTCCCTTTTCTCACAATTAAAAAAACGGTATTATTATTAATGAGTAACAGTCTCTTTATGTAATCCTAGCACAAAGGTAAAACTAGAGAGTGCTATTGGATTGCAAAAGAACCGCTCAGAGCTGATCTGCGCGTGCTGCTCTTCATTGGGATGTTTTAAAACTCCGAAGCCAAGAGGTAAGAACACTAGCTCTCCCGCTTTTATTTAGGCTGTTGTTCAGGTTTGTAGCTACACTATGTGTCCTTGAACATAACTGTTGAGTTTTTGTAAATTTAGACGTGTTGTTTTAGGGTTATGACGGAGTAAAACGATTTTAATTCAAAGTTACAGTAATACATCAATACAATACCGTTGCTGGCTAGTTTTCAATGTAAGTATGAGATAAAAGTAACAACGACCGCACTGACTTTTTTTCAAGTATCATCATAGCTAGAAATGTTTTTACCTCTTTGGGTTTGTTTGTACGAAGTGCACATGACTTGTATTTATGTGTGTACATATGATAAACATAAGTTTAGTATTTCAGCCACTTATATCTTGTTTATCATTTATAAATATGTACTTAATCGTCGAATGTTAACTGCAATCTCTGCTAGCTAACTAGCTTAGCACTGTGCGCTATAGTTAGCTCTTTACGGTACAGTAGCATACTTCAGCCAACATTAGCCTACTAAAATTACTTTTCCCTTTCATATACAGTACTACAGTACAGTGTACTAAACACACTCTGGCAACCCCCTAACTTAGTTAGAATTGCATTGTGGGGTGCAATTTTAGGTGTATTGGACATAAATGAAAAATACACAGCAATTCTAATTTAAGAACAGAAATTGAAAGATTTATTGAATTTAAGTAGAAAGTATTGTTTCATGTAGGACTTATCCTTTCCTGACCTGTGACAAACTGTTTTCAGCTCCTTGCGGCATCCCCACTACCTGCTTCCTTCCACTACATCTGCCAGGGTGTTGTGCTCTTTAATAGTGAATATTATATGATAAATAATCAGTGCTTAAATCAATGATTGAATCAGTCAAGGATCCTTCAGTAAAGGTATATATAGATCTCTCCTTGCTAGACTGCTGCTCAAAACTTCAGTAAGGTCCAGGCCAGGCTGTCCTATTTCAAGTAAGTAATTGAAGTACAGAAAGGAGAGAACGTAAATCAGGGTGGTTCCTAAGGTATCATCTGGAGGTATTCACTATTATTAATAAAAGTGTGGCCTTGTTGAAGGGAAATGTTGAACAAAGCAAATTACATTTGGTTATCCTAAATAAGCAAAAATGTCTTGTGCTTATTGCCAGCACTGATCTACCTTATCTAATCACTTATCTACAGTGTCCTTCATAATTATTTGGACAGTTTAGTCAATTACAAGATGAATGTTGCAAAAGTACAGAATGTCATGTTTTATTTCTGTCTATTTCAACACATCTGTGTTTAACCAACTTAAAATGTATTTACTTCTAGAATGAGTAAAGAAAAAAGGGAAAGGGCAAGACGGTACTTAAAGTCATGGAGGTCTGCCAGAAGCACCCTAAACATTTTTTGAGAGTGCAAGGCACTATGAGGTATTGAGTGATAGCTCACTTCATGAAGAGTCATTTATGGAGAAAAGTTGTCATGCCTAGAGTGTCATGGATTCTTCCCCCCAGTCAGCAGGGGCATCAAACACATGGCCAGAGGATTTCTGCAGTGACTTAGACTTTACAAGAGGGTAGGTCATTGGCCACAGATTTGGCTATTTGGGCTAGTGAGTGTCAGGTCAAGCACAATGCTATGGACCAGTTGCTGAAACTCTTGAGTCGTCATGGCCACAGTGAAATTCCATTAGCGGCCCGTAGTCTTTTAAAAACACCATGGCAAGTGGAAATTGCAGAGAAGTCTGGCATGCAGTATCTTCATTACTCTCTGCAGGAGAAATTGTCAGAAGCCCTTGACAATTACACAACACAACAGGTATCAGACCTTAAAACCTTGGAACTTTCCAACATTGATGGACTGCCTCTTTTCAAGAGCTCTAGTATGTCATTGTGGCCTGTCCTTTGTGCTGTGCTGCTGAACCCTGTAAGCATTTTTCCAACAGCACTGACATATGGTGAGAAGAAACCAAATGACCTTGCATTCCTTGAGGACACAGTGGTTGACCTCAATCATGTCTTAAAATATGGGCTAGATTACAGAGGTAGAAATATCAAAGTACAAATTAGATGTATAGTGTGTGGCTCCCCAGTGAGAGCCATGGTAAAAAATACAAAAATGTATTCTGGCTACTATGGCTGTGAAAGATGTGAACAAAGAGGTGTGTGGTATAATAGGTTGACATACCAGGAGACAGAGAACCTCACCCTGCGGACAGACATTTAATTCAGGAGTCAGTCCCAGCCAGAGCACCATCGAGGCACTACGCCACTATTGAATCTACCCATTGACATGGTCACAAGCTTCCCAGTGGACTATATGCACCAGTCCTGTCTAGGAGTAACAAAGAAACTCCTTCTGACCTGGTGCAGAGGAGAGAAGAATATGAGGATTTCTGCCAGCCAGGTGCATGTGGTGAGCAGCAGGCTTCTGCAAATGAAGGAATTCATACCTTCCATCTTTGCCCGCGCACCCAGATGTCTGGAGGAACTAGAGAGGTGGAAAGCAACTGAGCTCAGACAGTTCATGCTGTACACTGGGAAACTTGCTCTAAAGGGATTTCTCAGAAAAGACCTCTACCTCCCCTTCCTCACTTTCAGTGTGGCGATGGGAATATTGGTGAGCCCAGCACTGGTCCATGAGCATGCTACCTATGCACACAACATGTTGCACTACTTTGTGGTGAAGGGGAAAGAACTGTATGGTAGTGAGTTTCTTGTGTACAACGTACATGCTATGCTTCATATGACAGCAGATGCTGTGCTCTTCAATGGTTTGGACAACTGTAGTGCATTTATGTTTGAGATCCACCTACAGAAGGTGAAGAACATGGTACGGTCTGGGAGGCAGCCACTGGCACAAGTAGCCAAAAGGCTAGAGGAAGGATGCACCAGACCTCTTCAGAGCCAAAAGCACAAAACCACATCCAAGACTAAAGATCAGGCCTACATGCTCACAGGTGGGGAGAGCTGTGAGGTGGTACAGGTGGAGGAGAAAAAAGGGCAGTTGCTATGTTGGATCTACTCTCAGCCGGCTCCTCTTTTCACAGAGCCATGTAGCTCCTTTTTGATTGGGGCCTATGAGTACAAAAGAAATAACACAATAACGAGATGGGTTCCAACCAAAGATATCTGTAGGAGAGCAATAATGATTGACAGTGGGCAGAAGACCATTTTCATGTCCATTTCACGTCTAGTTTGAGTTATTTTGTTCTGTCAGGTCGGGGTCCAAACAGCCAAAACACGCAAATTCCCCCATGAGCCCCCATCAACTGATATACTGTACCTTCCCGTCAACTGGACAACCTTCTCTGTGGTCATGTCAGAGTTGAAACAATCCAAATGTGAACCATGAGCCCATCAAAGCGAAAGGGAGTGAAAGAAAATGCATCAAGATTTAAAATTCAACATCCATCAAGGTTACCAAAAATTCCAAATGATGAAGTCTACATGCTTCGAAAAAACACCATTTACATTTGTGATTGTATGAACCACTAAAAGTAGCAGAATGTGGTAAGAATACTATATGCATGTGTGTCTGTTGAAGGTTTGTGGAGTAGTCAAAGTTATATATTCTTTCTCCATTTTAACAGAATATACTACGTTGTTGAGTTCCTTGGAGAAAACCTAGTTGGAACAGTGGCAGCATGTTGGACCTTTATGGAAAATAAGGTATTGGATTTATTAACATTATGGTTGATTGACATTATTTTAGTATATACTTTTCAATTTCTATTCTGCTTTACATAAATACTGTTAAATATATTTCAGCAACAACATAGTTACTGGCCACCAAACCAACCAACTAAAAGGGCAAAGAAAATGGAACAGCCGAATGAGAAAAGTTGGACAGTATTGGAAATCCATGTCTTTGCCAGAACAGGTAATGTTGGACACATTCAAACTCATATGTCTGCCTTCAGCAATCATATTTTTTGTCTGGAAATTGTTCTTCTCTCTTTAGACAACTTTGAAAAAGTTCTTAGATGGAGCAAAAATGCTGAAAGGAAGTCAGCTGTAGAGAGCGATGATGAAACTTTACCCATTAAAAGAGCAACGAAAAGACCTATCAAATATGGGGACAGCAGCAGCGATGAAGGTATGACATATACCTTTAAATAGTACTGGTGCAAGCACATCAAGTTGTTAATTGGGAATTTATCACTATAGAGATGGATGATTTGATGGATATTTAAAACGATTTGGCATGGATGTTGAGTGCTTTTACGATGTGAAAGTAGTTGATCGAAAGTAGAAAGTAGTAAATCTCTGTCTCCAACACACAACCATAACTCTGGTAGTCTCCACCTTGATAATGTGTGCGATTGAAAAATCGCCACAGATTAATGCCACTGTGGAGATCCCCACCAAAATGTTGAAGAAAAATCAAGGTATGATGCAGGCCCAGCAATATAAATTTTGCATTCACAGCTTATGTGTTAGAGACTAATGAGATTGATGATATTGAGAAGCATCCGCGTAATAGTTTTTCTTACATGTATTTCTTATTCAGTAAAATGTTCTGGGCAAAACCATGAAAAAACTACAGTGGAACCCATCCTGCCAACCCCGCCCTATCCAAATCTGTTTTGTACAAAAGTGAAAGAATGTAAGTTAGTCCTTTTTCTATACTGTACTATATATACAGTATCTCACAAAAGTGAGTACACACCTCACATTTTTGTAAATATTTATTATATCTTTTCATGTGACAACACTGAAGAAATGACACTTTTCAACAATGTGAAGTAGTGAGCGTACAGCTTGTTTAACAGTGTAAATTTGCTGTCCCCTCAAAATAACACAACACACAGCCATTAATGTCCAAACCGCTGGCAACAGGAGTACACCCCTAAGTGAAAATGTCCGAATTGGGCCCAAAGTGTCAATATTTTGTGTGGCCACCATTATTTTCCAGCACTGCCTTAACCCTCTTGGGCATGGAGTTCACCAGAGCTTCACAGGTTGCCACTGGAGTCCTCTTCCACTCCTCCATGACGACATAACGGAGCTGGTGGATGTTAGAGACCTTGCGCTCCTCCACCTTTCGTTTGAGGATGCTCCACAGATGCTCAATAGGGTTTAGGTCTGGAGACATGCTTGGCCAGTCCATCACCTTTACCCTCAGCTTCTTTAGCAAGGCAGTGCTTGCTTTCTTTAGCAAGGCAAGCTTAACCCTAACCCTCACCTGGTTGCCGCCACGCACGCTTGACACCATCTGAACCAAATAAGTTTATCTTGGTCTCATCAGACCACAGGACATGGTTTCAGTAATCCATGTCCTTAGTCTGCTTGTCTTCAGCAAACTGTTTGCGGGCTTTCTTGTGCATCATCTTTAGAAGAGGCTTCCTTCTGGGACGACAGCCATGCAGACCAATTTGATGCAGTGTGTGGCGCATGGTCTGAACACTGACAGACTGACCCCCCCACCCCTTCGACCTCTGCAGCAATGCTGGCAGCACTCATACGTCTATTTCCCAAAGACAACCTCTGGATATGACGCTGAGCACGTGCACTCAACTTTTTTGGTCGACCATGGCGAGGCCTGTTCTGAGTGGAACCTGTCCTGTTAAACCGCTGTATGGTCTTGGCCACCGTGTTGCAGCTCAGTTTCAGGGTCTTGGCAATCTTCTTATAGCCTAGGCCATCTTTATGTAGAGCAACAATTCTTTTTTTCAGATCCTCAGAGAGTTCTTTGCCATGAGGTGCCAGGTTGAACTTCCAGTGACCTGTATGAGGGAGTGTGAGAGCGATAACACCAAATTTAACACATTTGCTCCCCATTCACATCTGAGACCTTGTAACACTAACGAGTCACATGACACCGGGGAGGGAAAATGGCTACTTGGGCCCAATTTGGACATTTTCACTTAGGGGTGTATTCACTTTTGTTGCCAGCGGTTTAGACATTAATGGCTGTGTGTTGAGTTATTTTGAGGGGACAGCAAATTTACACTGTTATACAAGCTGTACACTCACTACTTTACATTGTAGCAAAGTGTCATTTCCTCAATGTTGTCACATGAAAAGATATAATGAAATATTTGCAAAAATGTGAGGGATGTACTCACTTTTGTGAGATACTGTATATATACTACAGTATAGAAAAAGGACTAACTTACATTCTTTCACTTTTGTACAAAACGGATTTGGATAGGGCGAGGTTGGGAGGATGGGTTCCACACATATATATATATATATATAGATATATAGATAGATAGATAGATAGATAGACATGTGACAAATTAAACGACAAACCAAGATAGAGTGACTCCACAAGGTGTTGGAGTACCACAAGCTGCCAAACAGCTTCAATGCACATTTTACATTTTATTCATTTAGCAGACACTCTTATCCAGAGCTTACAGTAAGTGCATACATTTTAGAAGAGCTAGGTGAATCACCCACACAGTTAAGTAGTACCTGCATCCTAAACAACTGGGAAAATTTGTTGCACCAGTAGCACTAGTTGCACCTACAAGTGCAACACATTTGTGGTAAATTCCATTTGGCCATATGAGGATAACAGTGAAAAGGAGAAACCATACATGCAATATTTTTTGCAGCTACGGAGTTGGGTATCCTATTTTAAAAAAATGTGCAGTCTGGCTAGTAAAAGCTTCATGCTGAAACCCGCATAATGCTGCTTGCAGTTTGAATTTCATTTGCGATTCTGTTTTTCCTTGCTTTTGGGTTCACAGACAATGATGGACTGTCTGATGCCAACCCACACCATCCCAACCCCTTTCATGAACTGGACAACATGACTTACTGTACATGTACTCTTGTGTCCTACCTCATGTTTTATGCAATGTCAAGACTCAATGGTCATTAGGTATTTTTTGGTTATTATGACTATAATTTAATTGGTTGTACATTAAGTACTCTGAACAACTATATAGAAGGATAGTCTGCATATTATTCCAAATTGGGGGAGTACAGAGTAAAATGCTGCTGGAGTTAACTGTATATTTTTGTTTGCAGACAATGTTGGACCCTCAGTGTCCATCACCTGCAGTTCAACTCCCTCTTTGGCACAAGACGCAACTTATGGTTGTTTTCTATATATTTGCTTTTGAACTCCTATCTTGAGCTTTATGCAATGTTATATCATCCCATGGTATTTTGTAGGGATAAGAGATACATTTGAAAAAGTATTTTGCACTGGTAAGTTCTAGTTCTAAATTAAATCTCAACAGGTTATTTTTGGTAATACTAATACAATCATACAGAAACAGCTAATATTGCAAAATCTTTTTTGTCTCCTTATATTTCTATACACAGGCTTCACACAAGCTGAATCCGCAAAGGCAGGACAATGCTCTAGCTCCTTGCCTCCAGATTTAAGGAAGATAAATGGTAGTATAACACATTTTTGTTCACATTTTGTATTGCATTGTTTTCCAAATACTGTGGCTTTTTACATATATGACCAAGATAATACAATTGGTAAAAGACAAAGCAAATGTTATTAACCTAGGAACCCCTTTAATGTTCAGGCCATATGGTTCACTATGAAGAATCTTATCTCCCTCCAATACACTATGGCTTGATAGCACACATTGCAGAACTTAGTTTATGGCAGGGTTACGACATATCTATTTTTTTGGGGGGGGGGTAATAATTTACTTTCTGTCTATACTTTTTCTTAATTTCAGACACACTACAGACTCTCCTTCAGAAAATAGGGACTCTTGTTGAAAACCAAACAGAGATGCTTCTTCTTTTGAGAAGAAATCAGGCGAGAACCAGGGATGGTGAGGAATCCATAGAGTTGGATGTGGCCCAAACTGTCCAAGATCTTCTAAGCCTTGACCAGCGCCTCAAAGTGCAGGCAGATTTTAGAAAGAGATTGGTGAGTACAGCCTGGATTTCAGCTCCATGTTAATCACCAGGCGCAGAGTTTGTTATCAATTAAAGGTTTTTACTTTGTATTTCCTATACACTTGTGTGAATAGTGTGCCTTGATAATGTACCCAGCAGCGGGAATACAGTTTAAAGAATTACAAGCTGTTTGTATTTCTTTAATAACATCCTGTTTCAATTTGTTTGTTTTGCGGACTCGCCATTTCAGCCTCATTGGTGGTGCTACTTTTGGGGAGTGTGTGCAGCACATCATGAGGGGAATAGCCTCCAAAACAGTATGGAGCCAGTTCAGCCTTCAGGGAAACAAGGGGAAGATGGCACTATGTAACACCACAATTTACACGGTCATCAAACGTGAGTTAAATGTAATTGTTATTTCCGGTAAATGCAATTATACATCTTTTAGGTGATTTCCTGGACAAATTATGTAACACAGTTCAATGACATAAACAACAGGGTAAAATTATTTCTTTCAAAAGCCAGTAAAATCCAAATGTTTGTATACTGACACCCTTAACTTGTCCAGGAAATTTTTGTTCATGAATGAAATCAATTGAAATGTTCCCTTGTGTGACTAAGTATTTCACTTTAATTAATATCCAAACATTATAGAAGCGACCATGAGGTGCAAGACGGGTCTAGTGGAGAGGGATGTCGAATTTCAAATAGCTGAGACGCTAAAGCATGCACCCGCCCAGGCAAAAAAGCTACTGGTAGCAGTTCATTTTGTCTAAAAGCATTACAGTCCTCACAATAAACTTGTCCGATTTAAAGTATTTGGCGTAATAGGAACCTTTGTTTTCCTGCTCCATTCAGGCACCACGGCTCCCAATCAAAGAGACAGTGGCAAGAGAGTCCGGCTCAGAGTAGCATACAACCCCATTTAGAATAATAGCCAAATTTGCATAAATTAAACAAATTATTCAAATAAATATTTTGTTATTGGGATAATGGTCTTCTTTGCATTGTGTTAATGGGCTGTTGCTGCTCCTATACACGCTTCCAGTTCACAATTATAGCGCTTACTGTTGACCGGGGCAGATTTAGTAGGGCACAAGTTTCACAAACTGACTTGGGCACAAGTTTCACGAACTGACTTGTGGCATCCTATGACAGTGCCACGTTTAAAGTCACTGAGCTCTTCAGTACAACCCACTATACTGACAATGTTTGTCTGTGGAGATTTCATGGCTGGATTTTATGCACCTGTGAGAAAAGAGTGTGGCTGTGACACCTGAACTCAATAATTAGTAGTGGTGTCCACATACTTTTGGCCATATAGTGTATTTCTGGATGCAGCTCATTTTAACATTCTCTGTAGACTATAGCAGTATGCAACCAGTTGTAATTGATGGAAAAAACGGTTGCTGGGGAGTAGATGGAGATCTTAAGGTTGGGTACTGGATGGATGAATGGCTGCTGTGAGTGGCCAACCGGATAGGATGCCTGGGATTCGCGATTACCAACCGACAACCTTAGAGATATCACGTTGCCACAACATGCTAGCGACCAACTGTCAACGTCCATTAGTTACGTTGTAGCGACAACAAGGAAACTTTCACTTTACTGGTTGTGACAACGTAAGTGACAACATTGCTACAACCTAATTTCGGTCCACAGATAACGTTGTAAAAACATTGTGACAACGGAAAAGTATACCACGTTGCCACTACATGCTAGCTACAAACTGACAACATCAATTAGTTACATAGTACCGACAACAAGAAAACTTTCACTTTTCCGGTTGTGACAACGTAAGTGACAACGTTGCTGCTACCTATTTTCGGTCGTCAGATTACGTTGTCACAACATTGTAACAACGGAAAATTGTTAGCTGGGTAGTTTACATTTCTCCGGTTTTGGTTGGTTGGATGGCTGGTAAAAACAGAGTTAATCTTCGATAATATTAGCCGAGTCATATAAAATGTTATTTAGTTATGTACTCGACGCATAATTCTCAGAACAATGATAGGCAATAGGCCTACCTGGTGTTGTATCTTTTTGAAGTTTCAAGGTTTATTTGTCAAATGCACCGAACAGCACAGCCAGGACGAGTTGCACCGAATAACTTTTGTTTAATTGTTTAATAGATTATGCAACTATTTGTTAGATAGCTGTAACATGGCGCTGCCTTCAAGATAAAACATTATATGGAATATACCACGACATTTGAGGAGAAAAGGTGTGTTGGGAAGCACTCTGCCAAAGGATGATTATTTGCATTTGACGCGGCCACATCAACTCCGTCCATACAGGTAGGCATTTGACGCGGCCACATCAACTCCGTCCATACAGGTAGGCTATGTGATTCTGCTTGCTTTGCATCTCTGAAAATTTTGTTCATTGGTCATCATTGGCTTCTGACGTAATTTACTTTAAGCTAAGAGTGCAGGTTTATAATCACAGTTTATATCTTTCATTTGCGTTTTGCGGGTGTTCACGATTGCAAACGTGCATTCGCGTGCCGGGGGATTCTGCAACATTTTGACAATGTTGGTTGTTGAGCAAATCATCAGACTACTGCAGATTTAGTTTATGCGCGAAAAGCTACGGATATCTTAATTTTTACATACAACAATGTCAATACCCTTTTCGAGTAATTGCCATTTATTTTTCAACAATGTTTTGCAGCAAGCAATTAAAAACATGAATAAAACACAAATAACAGTTAAGCATCATTAGATTTTGGGTTATGTTCAAATAAAAAGTCAGATTCTGGACGATCGAGGTTTATTGGATTAATTGGAATGACTGAATATCTGACAGACCTTTAGCGTGTAATGTAGAGATGTAGCCCAATCATATTGAAGTAAAAAGCAATGGTTTAGAAACCCATTTACAAAGGCACTGTAGCCTACACAACCCATAAGGTAAAATGCGAATTCCGTTTTTGGCCAGCTATGTAAACTCTAACATTGATTGATCCCGCAAAAGGTGTTCAGTTGGTTATAGGCTATTCCTATTTGTTTTCCAATGCCTCTTAATATGAAAGTAATCTAAAAGTAATTCAAAGTAATCAGATTACGTTACTGAGTTTGTATAATCAAAAAGTTACGTTACTGATTACAAACGTGGACAGATAACTTGTAACTGTAACGGATTACATTTGAAAAGTAAGCTACTCAACCCTGACTGATGACGTCAGTATCCCAATTTCGATAATAATTCACTAAATCGTGCCACTATATGTATAAGGTATAATGGTTTTAACAAGCTGGTTTTAGCAAGAGGTAGATGTAAGGGAAATTATGAAATGGTAAACAATGGTGAAATTGTCCAAACGTTACTAAGGTTACTCAAGTGACAAGAGTTTGAAATTGCGAGGAGTGGGTCAGGAAATGACGAAACGGAAGTGACGAAACGGAAGTATGAGTTTTAGCCAGCCGAGTTTTACAAGTATATCCAGCTGCAGCCGCAGTATGACCGTGACGGAAGTTGACACTTCCAAATATGGTTCGTCCCAGAAGAGTCCGCGCCCAAAACGTGATAATGTTTATTTCGGCCGCTTGGCCCACTTATAAACCATGCTCATGGGGGCGCTCAAAATGGCGACATGAGAGGTTGTGATATTTTCAGCTGAGGAAAAATAGGGTTTTCTTACAATATCTGAGAACTTGAAGTGCAGTTTCATTATCCATATATACGCATCCATTCGGTGATGATTTTTTGAAGTACATTTTTTAATTATTATTATTTCTTGGCCCCAGAAAGTAATACTTGACAATTTTCACCTACAGCTAGCTAACTTTACTTATCGAAAAGTTTAGTGATAGAGCTAACTAACGTCTTCACACCAGACATGGATTGTATCGGTCGAGGTTCCAATGCTGAAATTATGGAAATTGAATCCTCCAAGGAAAAAAGAGGCATTGCTGATATTCATTTGTATGCTTGTGGTGAAGGAAAAGGGGGTGAATGTGATTCATTTCCTAACACACCAAACAAGATACAATGTCCAAAGAGGCCAAAGAGTGAACCGTCACTAAGTGAACTACAGGAAAACATTGTTCGCATACTTACTGCCAAAATACAAGAAAGTGCTGACCACGTTGTGGACATGGTGAAAAAGAAATCTGAAGAAAACAATTGACTTTACTGCTGAGGAGGTTCACATCCTTAAGCGTCAAAACAAAACACCTAAATCACAGGTGGTTTCCCAGGAGAAGAAAATCGCCGAATTGGAGTCAAAAGTAAATGGGACGATCCGGTACAGTCAGAGATGGAATCTTCGTATTTACGGAATCATCGAAAAAGCAGATGAAAACATCAAAACAAAGGTAAAGGAACTCTGCAAAATAATTGTACCGGAGGTTGATCGGGATTGGGTTACGAGCTCCTTGGATGTCATTCATCGCCTGGGTAATCTCAAATCTGAGAATCATGTGCCTCGCCCTGTGATCATGAGATTCCTTTCCAGATTGGCAAGGGATCTTGTTTGGAAAAGTTTGAAGAAGAATGATTATTTAAAGAATAACAATTCAAAGAGGACCTGACTGCCTGTGATGAAGAAATTCGCAATCGTCTATGGCCGCAGATAGAAAGAGCCAGAAAAGAGGGCAAATGTGCCTACTTCGCAGGAGCCAAGGGTTTTGTTGATGGCAAGGAAATCCAATCCCCCTCCTAATTTTGTCTAGGTTCAGGTTAGCTCACCAAAGGTCTATTTGAGGATAATTTTAATTTTTTTTCCTGCAACTGGTAGGAATATTTTTAGTTATTGTTGTGGATATACTCTGAGTCAATTTAAGGTAGTAGGGTCTCTCCCCTGTCGTAAAAACATGATGGAAATTGATATATCGATTATGCATTTTTTGCATTTTTTTATATATATATATTATATATATTGGGTTTTTTTTCTCACTTCAGTACGTCACTATTTCGGACGTACTGACTTTATGAAGAACAGTTTGACTTTACCAGCAACCGATGAAAATGCTAATGTTTTAAGAAAGCCTTATTATTGTGAAGCTTCAAACAGATCAGAAATGTATTTGGGTCCTAAACCATTCAGAGATTTATAAACTAAAAGCACCACTTTAAAATCTATTCTGTAACTGACTGGAAGCCAATGCAAAGATTTAAGAACTGGAGTGATGTGTTAACATTCTAGCAGCAGCATTCTGAATGAGCTGCAGCTGTTTTACAGTGTTTTTGGGGAGTCCAGTTAAGAGGCCATTACAGTAGTCAACCCTACTAGAGATGAAAGCATGGATGAGCTTCTCTTGCTCTTTTTGGGACACCAAGCCTTTTATTCTGGCTATATTTTTTAGATGATAGAATGCTGTTATGGTGACCGCTTTGATATGACTGTTAAATGTGAGGTCTGAGTCTATCAAAACACCAAGATTATGCACTTGATCCCTGGTTTAAGGGCCCGAGAATCCAGCTCTTTACTAATACTTGTTCTTTTATTTTTGTTGCCAAACACAATAATCTCAGTTTTATCTTGGTTTAATTGTAGACAATTTTGGTTCATCCAGGTATTTATGTGCTCTATACACTGACACAGAGTCTATTGAGCTGTTGTCATACGGTTCGAGAGCCATATATATTTGAGTATCATCGGCATAGGTGTGGTAGTTAATGTTGTTGTTCTGTAGAATTTGGCCCAGAGGTAGCATATAGAGATTGAACAGAAGCGGTCCGAGAACTGATCCCTGTGGAACTCTGCATGTCATAGCCACTCTGTCACATTCATGATTACCAATGGTGACAAAGTAACTCCAGCCATCTAGATAAGATCTGAACCAATCAAGGACTGTCCCAGAGAGTCCTACCCAATTTTCCAGCCTATCTATAAGTGTTCTATGATCTACAGTGTCAAATGCTGCACTGAGATCTAATAGAACCAGAACTGTTATTTTATCAGAATCAGTATTCAGCCGTATATCATTTAAAACTTTAATCAGGGCCGTTTCAGTACTGTGGTGACGTCGGATGCCTGACTGAAATTTGTCTAAGAGACTGCTTGAGGTCACAAAATTGCTTGATTGAAGACAACCTTCTCAATGATCTTGGCTATAAAAGGGAGATTTGATAGAGGTCTATAGTTGTTCATTGTAAATGCATCCAGTGTTCTCTTTTTTAATAGGGGCTTAATAGCAGCTGTTATTAGAGACGTTGGGAAAATGCCTGATTGCAGAGAGCTATTAACTATTTGCTGTAGGTCCATTGTTATAGAGTTAAAAATTGTTTTAAAAACGTTGGATGGCAGTGTGTCGAGACAACATGTGGAAGCTTTAAGATGTTGAACTGTTTCTTCTAGAGATTTTTGATCAATTGTATTAAATTGCGACATAATAACCAAGTTATGTCTTGGTGGTCGTGGTGACGGTACAGAGTCCTTGTTAGACTGTGTAGTTCTGATGGTCCGTCTAATACTTATAATTTTTTCACTAAAGAAACACGCAAATTCATTACATTTCAGAGTGGACATGAGTTCTGATGCTATCTGCTTTATTGGGTTTGTAAGTGCGGGTATTGTTGATATTCTTGTTGATCATTCCCGATAAATGTTGCTGTTTGGCCCTGCGTAACTCATTGTTGAACCTACCAAGGCTTTGTTTATAGATGTTTTGAATGAATTTGAAGTTTAGTTTCCCTCCACTTACATTTCGCTTTCCTACATTCTCTTTTCAGGACACTTACCATCATGGTGGTTCTCCATTGTGTTTTCTGTTTGCTCATAGTTTTCTTTATCGGTGCAACACGATCCATGACATCCAATATTTTGGCATTCAAATTATCCAGGAGTACATCAACTGACTCAGCACTTATTGTTGGAGAGATAGCTATGGCTTCCATAAACTGAGCATTGGTACTCTCATTAATGTACCTTTTCTTAACAGAAACAGAGTTTACTGGAACATTCGGGGTGATAAGTGATTCAAAAAAGACATAGAAATGATCAGACAGGGCCAAGTCTTTAACCATGACAGAGGAAATACCGAGACCTTTAGTGATAACCAGATGTAGAATGTGGCCTTGAGTGTGTGTACGCTCTTTCACATGTTGAGTGAGATCAAAAGTGTCAAGTTGTGCAAAAAGTTCTTTGGCATTATTGTCCGTACTATTATCTATGTGGATGTTAAAATCCCCTGTAATAATAAACAAGTTATAATCAACTGATACTACAGAGAGTAGTTCAGCAAAATCAATAACATTTGCAGAATATCGTGGAGGTCTGTTAAATGGTTAAAAACAAAATTTTGGGGGTACCCTTCAATGTAAAACAGAGGTATTCAAAAGAAATAAAATTACCTAGTGTATTTTCTTTGCACTGGAATGTATCTTTGAATAGGGCAACCACTCATCCTCATTTCCTACCATTTCGACACGTATTCATATAGCCAAATTTTTCAGGTGCTGTCTCGTTAAGAATAGTAGTACTACAATCTTCTGTTAGCTACGTTTCAGTGAGAAACATAAAATCTAGGTTGTAGGATATTATAATGTCGTTTACCAAGAATGATTTGTTGGTGAGAGATCTGATATTAAGTAAAGCCAGGTTAATAGATATAATAGGGGTTCCTGGACTAGTAGGTTGACGTGTTACAGTTAACAGATTAGACATGTTTACTTCATAGGTTGCATGCTCACGATTCCTTCTATTTCTAATCAACACAGGAATAGAGATACTGGGTCCTAGCTTGTCCTCAAAACAGTCGGTATTGCTATTTTCACAATAGCAGGGACGCGAGGCACATCACCGAGTATATTCTGTGCTCTGTGGAAATAAAGGACAAGGTTGTTGACGATGTGGCAGTTGTCTAAGCAATCGTTTTAAACGGGGGGGGGGGGACATAGGGAAAGATGAGCTCTGCTCTCTTTGGTTAGAACTAGCTTCCTGATTGGTGGAGGTGGGCAGGGTGAGTGTGGTAGAGGGGGAGAGGGGGAGTGTGATAGAGGGGGATAGGGTGGGTGTGATTGAGGTGGAGAGGATGAGTGCGGTGGAGGGGGGATGGGAGTTGTTGTGCCCCTGTTTGGGACAAGGACAACTTCTGGAAGCATTGGGTGATTTTAGTTAGAGGGTCGGGGGGGGGGGGGTGGATACTCTGCCTATGAGTACTGTCCTTCATGCTTATCTTGTTTGGAAATGGCATTCCAAGAGCGTGACATATGTTGGCACCAAGCAGCCGGCATCCCATGATGCTTGGATGAACCCCATCAGGTCCAAAGCGGTCTTTACAGTTCCAAAAAATATTGAAATTGTCAATAAACCTTATCCCGTGGTTGAGGCATGCCGATGTCAGCCACGTATTCAGTCCAAGGAGTCTGCTAAAAGATTCAATTCCTTTCTCCAATGTTGGAATGGGGCCTGAGATGAAAACATGTTGTTGAAAGTTATTTTCTCCAGTAGCATAGAAAAATCCTTTTTCAGGATCTCAGAGCCAGTTTTCCTTTGTAGAATGTAAAAAGACCCAGTGTGGATAATAATCTCCATGTTGCTTGGATGTGTAAAGAGAATAACTGGCAACATTCTGTTAGCTCTGTGACCGATGTGTCAGCCATGGTTAGGTTTTCAGTCTTAGCCATTCTGATATGCTTGGTTATGTCGTCCCCAATAAAGGTAGTATCTGGTTTATCAAATGTGGAGTTAGCACTCCACATAAAAGTTTCTTCTTTTCCTCATCCTATCAGTGGTTTTAGGGCTATTTCTTGGATTTTGGTTAGCCCTAATGCTAGTGTTGAGGTTAGCTTCCCTAGGTTCATTTACATACATTTCGTTCCGAGTCAGTGGATCGTACCTGTTTTGCAGAGTTCAGGTGGTGGATTGAGGGTTGGTGCTCTCTTATTTGATTTCTTGCTGGATTTGCCTCTGCGGCATATGACGTCAGACCAAGTCCCCGCTGGATTTGATGCCTTCGGTCTAGCCCCGGTGCTGTGCCAGTAAGATGTGTCATTGGGGAAGGCTGGTTTGAAAGCCTCTGCGGTTAATCCAGTGGCATTAGCACATGTTCAGGGGAGAGTGTCAGCCAGGTCTGTGCCAGAGTGGTCTAGATTTGAAGTAGTCCCTTCTATACCAATCTGTGTCTGTCCGTTAGCGTTTGGTAGCTCAACCCCTAGAGTAGCTGCTACAGAGTTAATGAATTGTTCACTTTCATGTATCTCAAGCTGTGTTATCGTCTCATTCAGTCGTTCACTGAAATTGCTCTGATCTGTTCACCAGTTTTGACTGCGTTCTATCAAGTATAGGGGAATCTTTAGAGCTCTCTAGCCTTAGGTTAGCCTGTTGTGCTATGTTAGCATTAGCTTTTGTTGATTCACCTACTGGACAGGACCCACAGTCCGACTGGAGGAGCGCTCTGGTGACTAAATCTTCTAAGCGGTTGATCCGTTCCTCCAACAGCTGTCTTAGCTCCTCCATCATAAAAAATCACTCAAAAATACAAAAGAACTATGCTGAGGTCCTCTTTTAAAAATTACTTAATTGTAAAAATATGATTAAAACAAATATAGAACAAAAATGATACAAAGGTAAAAGATTTAAAGAAGATTAAAAGAAAATTAAAAAGTAAGAAAAGAAAGAAAGGCTGCTAAAAGGCAGATAGCAGGAGAGTTGCGTTATGCGACTAACAGGCATGAAAGCAGGAAGCATTATATAGAGATATTAAGAGAAAAATAAATCACATGCTATGTAAATTTCCTATGTCTAAAATAATATGGGTTGGAGACTTTAACACTGTGTTGCAAGGGAATCGTTATAGATGGCCTCCGAGAGATGGCAACTCTGAGTGTGAAATAAGGAATATATGCTTAAGATTAGGTATGCTTGACATTTGGAGACATAAGAACCCAGATCAGAATATGTTTACATGGAGCACCAAAGATTTGTCTGTGCAGTCCCGTATGGATTTTTGGGTGATCTCAGAAGATATTTCTGATAAGGTTGATTCAGTTTTGATTGAGTCTTCAATTTTGACAGATCACAAAGGGATATCAATAAAGATAAACATGCTTTGTTTATCAGCTGTGAAATTTAATAAAGGCTATTGGAAGCTTAACAAAACTCTACTGGAGAATGACGTCTTTAAGACAACAGTAGGAGGAATTATTGATAAATACTGGAACCTTGCTTGTACTATGAAAACCTTTGGGAGTAACTGGGAGCTAATGAAATTAGATATAAGGACTTTGGCTATTTCGACTGGGAAAGGGATTGCTCAGGCAAAAATGGTAAACGAATATAACATCATAAAGGGAATAATGGATTATACAAAAAAACAGTTCTAACTAATCCAGAATTATTGGAGCTATCATGACTACAAAGGCAATTAGATTGTATTTATGAGGAAAAGGCTCGAGGAGCATTTGTTAGATCAAGACGAAAATGGATGGAAGAGGGTTAAAAGAATACAAAATACTTTTTTAATCTAGAAAAAAAAAACAAATGAAATGTCATCAATGTGTAAATGATTAATAATGCTCCCAGTGAAAATCCAAAAGAAATCTCTCAGCATGTTACCCAATTTTACCGGTCTCTATATACCTCAGCCCAGTTGACATCCAACATGGATTATTTTCTAGTCGAAGTAGAAAATAATGCTAGGAAAATAGATGAGCATCTTAGAGATCTTTGTGATGATGAATTATTTGAAAATGAGATAAAGATTTGCATTACAAACCTCAAGGACAATAAATCCCCTGGAAATGATGGTCTAACTAGCAAATTTTATAAGGCGTACAGTGATCAACTGGTTCCATTTCTTCTTGCTATGTTCAGAGAATCAATAGAAAAAGGAGAGTTGCCAGCTACCTTAAAACAAGGAGTGATTACCCTGATTCCCAAGCCCAATAAGGATATCCTTTATATAGATAATTGGAGACCTATTACTCTGTTGAATACTGATGGGAAATTGTTTGCGCTTGTATTTGCTAATAGAATGAAACAATGCTTAAATTATATAATTAATGAAGAAGAATCTGGGTTTGTGCATGGTCATCATATTAGTAATAATATAAGATTAATTTTAGATACGGTCGATTATAGTGACCTTATTACTGACGATAACCTTCTTATGTTTATTGATTTCTATAAAGCTTTTGACACTGTAGAACATGAATTTATGTTCAAAGCAATACATTTTTTTTGATTTGGTGATACGTTTTTAAGAGTAGTCCAGACTTTATATAGTGGCTGTACTAGCTCTGTAATGTTAGCTCACGAGACATCTCAAAGATTTCATATTGGTCGTTGCATTAGGCAAGGCTGCCCAATTAGTCCACTTTTATTTTTATTGGTTACCCAAGTTATGTCTCTTCATGTAAAGAAAGGAACGTTTCGAGGTATTACAGCACTTGGCAAGGAATTTAAATTGTCAACTAGCTGATGACACCACTATATTTCTGAGGAACAGGAATGAGGTTATTAAAGCAGTTGCCTCTATTGAAAAGTTCTCTGCAGTGTCGGGCTTAAGAATGAATATGAATATCTTATTTCCACTGAAGAACTGTGTAGTACAGGAGGCATTAGTTATTCCGGTTAAAGACAGGGTAATATATCTTGGTATTATTATATGCAAGGATGCTACACAAAGATGTAATCTGAACTTTAACCCAATTATTGAGAAAACAAAGAAGAAGTTGAACCTATGGCTGCTAAGAGATATCTCATTATATAGTCGGATTTTACTGTCAAAAGCTGAAGGGTTATCGAGATCGGCATATGTGTCACTATCCCTTGACTTACCACCCAAATTAATCAAGGAATTAGATAAGATTCTTTACAACTCTATTTGGAAGAATAAACCTCATTATTTACGTAAGGATATTTTGAGTAATATCCAAGAACAAGGAGGACTTGAAGTTTTAGATTTTAATACTCTTAATAATACCTTTAAAATTAATTGGATTCTAAAATATCTGATGCAAAAATGTTTTATTTGGAATGTATTCCCTAAGTACTTATTTGACTCGGTTGGTGGCTTAGAATTTATACTTCGATGCAGTTATGATGTAAATAAAATCCCTGTCAAATTGTCCAACTTCCACAAACAGGCACTTTTAGCTTGGATGCTAATTTATAAACACTTCTTCTCCCCTCACAGATATTTTCTATGGAACAATAAGGATATACAATTTAAAAATAAGTCACTTTTTTTCCTAATTGTTTTGAGAATAAAATTATTTTGGTTGGTCAACTATTAGATGAGGATGGGTATTTACTCTCATATGGTGAATTTCTTGAAAAATTTAAAATACCAATAACCCCTAAAGGATCAATTGTCTTTGATGCGATCCCCAGGGGGACTTTATTATTTTTTTTAAAAATCAGACTCAGTTGATGTGAGCAATTTACATTTAATTAGACCACAAATAATGTGGTCTAATCAATGAATGAATGCAAACAAAAGGTGGCTTAGGAAAACAATAATTTCAATAAATAAACAAATATAATTATTTTTGCAACTATTAAGCAGAAAAATGAGAATAAACTTTTTATCCTAACTGCAAAAACTATATATATATACACATGAATGTTGATATTTATGAACATAAACATGTAGTTTTCATGCATTTGGGATGTGAATAACTGAATAACTTTTGCAAACTTCACATCATGGGATCATTAAAGTTTCAATGCATTTAACATTAGCTAATGTGTCACGTTCCGTCGTAGTGAAGTAGGAGTCAGACACGGGATAGCTTGCTTCCTTTTATTTTGTAGTTCAAGCAAGCTTAAGAATGGCCTAAACAGGCAAAATAACTGGGCAACAGTGAACCCAGTGAACTTAGGCTAGAACCAAAACAGGTTCATTTGGCAGGACTAGTTGGCTGGCTATGCACAGGCTCCGAAACAGCCCAGACAAATTAATAGAATGATACAACAAACAATAAACCACAAACCAACCTAACCAACAGACAGATATACACCTACACTAATGACATAACATAAAACAGGTGCGCCTGGTAATGATGCAGGGGGGAGGGGCAGTGGCTTCAGAAAGCTGGTGACGCCGACCGTCGGAGCCCAGGCGCACCAGCAGGGGGAGCCACAGGAGAGGGAGTCGTGACAATGTGAGAGTAAAAATCACGTTTTCAAGTTATAGTAGGCCTATGTAGTTTGGTATATTATCGATATGGGCTGAACACCCATCCACAATTATGATTAATAATTGTCTACTTTTTTACACCGCATTATGGGGCCCAATAATGAACTAAACCATTCAAATGTATTATTTTATTTCTCATGACTAGGGGTCCATTACAAAACCTTTACTTTCATGCACTCAATATCCTGTTCTTGTTTAGGATGGATGATTCATACTTGTTGGTAAAGTAAACATCCAAATTCAGTCTTCAAAACTGAAATAATTATATAAACATTGTTCAAAAAAAAATGTCAGGCCTAAAGCTCCCAGCCAGTGACTTTATCCCCCTCTCCACATTGTGCAGTACTCCTCCCAGTGTAGGGCTTTCAATGCTGTATTTAAAATGTACCATTCAAAAGGTTTATAATATTGTATCAAATTGCAGGAGTTGCCTAGACAATCCAGATGAGATATTTTGTAACACCCATTGTACAACATAAATATACAGTGGTGCTCAAAAGTTAGTGAACCATTCAGAATTTAATATTTCTGCACAAATATGACCTAAACACAGGTTTTCACACAAGTTCGAAAAGTAAATCATGAGAACCCAATTAAACAAATGAAACAAAATTATACTTGGTCATTTAATCATTGAGGAAAATGATCCAATATTATATATCTGTGAGTGGTAAAAGTATGGGAACCTTTGCTTTCAGTATCTGGTGTGCTCTCCTGATGGTGGACTCATGAACATTGACATTAGCCAATGTGAGAGAGGCTTTTAGTTGCTTAGAAGTAACCCTTGGTTTCTTTGTGACCTTGCGGACTATTCTGTCTGACTGTGGATTGGTAGAGTCCAAACTCTTTAGAGATGGTTTTGTAACCTTTTCCAGCCTGATGAGCATCAACAACTCATTTTCTGAGATCCTCAGAAATCTGTTTTGTTCCTGCAATGGCACACTTAAAAAAACATGTTGTGAAGATCAGACAGATCCCTGATGGCCCTGCAAATGAGACATAAGGCCAGGGTACCCCCCTGATCTGTGACAAAATGGACACTGAAAAGTGTCCAATCGTCTGAGCTCTGGGCATGCTCCACCTGTGAATGTTGTGTTGTTGGTCTATAGGAGAGAAAAATATAATTCAAATTGTAGTGAGTTTCATATTTGAAATACTTAACTTCAAAACAAGCAGCAATGGACTGGACTGTATTAGCCTATGGGACGAATCTGTTCATACTTCCTCACTTTAAAAGGTTTAAAGAGAAACTAAGGACAAAAACTCAAACAGTTGATAATTTAAAACTGCAGGCCTCCAACATGATTTAAAAGCACAAAGCTAAAACTGCATGACTCAGAACATGGAAATTCTACCACAGACTCCACACAAACCCCGTTTAAGCTCTGTCCTAAGTACATAATTGCATCCACCTGGGTCACTTGGCTCCACCCACCAATAAATGTATGCAATGTTACTTAAAAACACACACTAAAAGGAATAATTATAATAAATAACACTGCAGTCTACAGTATAACAACTAATAAATGTTTTAAATATCAAACGTTAAAAATGTGGAAGACTCCTTCACAGCCTACCTGTTTTGCAATTGAAATTAATATGTAAACTTACACAAAATCTGATTCTTGTACAAATGAAGCTTTCTGCATTTTTCCATTGATCAAGCTAAAACATATGTATGCTAACTGAGATAAATGGCATGACACAGTTGTCCATAACTCCAAAGAACATTCAATTCCTTTAAATAGAATATTTCAACTTTACATTACATTAACTTCAATTCATCTTGTTTTAAAAACATCTTGTTTTAAAATATAAACATATGGAAGGCCAAGTGAGTCATAAACATGACACATTACGGCGTCCCACGTCACCCAATGAGACGCAAAATACGCCGTTCCCCAGTAAACCGCCGTCCAAAACGCCATTCCCCCAGTAAACCGCCGTCCAAAACGGTGTTTTCGTTGTTGTAAAACTCCATTTGTGACACCCTCCAAGTGCTGCAATAAGCGCCGTCATTTACGGCGTCTTCAGTCACTCTTGTTGCCGTTCAAAACGGAGTTTTCGCTGTTGTAAGACGGCGTTTGTGATGCCGTCCAAGTGCTCCATAAGCGCCGTCATTTACGGCGTCTTCAATCACTCTTGTCGCCGTCCACGGCGACAAACAGGAGAACGTCGGACGGCGTCCGGCGTTCATCAAACAGGAGAACGTCGGACGGTGTCCGGTGTTCGTCAAACAGGAAACGCCTACATGCTTCTGGGTCATGATTACATTTTTTTAAATACTTCTCATTAAATGTATTTAGATGGTATGTGTGCTGTATTTTATTAGCTATTTATTATATATATATATAATATATAAATAATTATAATAATATGTATACAATATTAATGTAATATTATATAGTATTAAATTAAAATAATATATAATATTACATTTTAGACAGTCTTATTATCAATGTAATATGAAGTCAAAAGACCCTAGAATAATAATAAAGATATATTCTGCTGTTTTTACACGTTGTTAAACAGGAAACTGGTGAAAGAAAGGGGGGAGAACAATGGAATGTTGGCCCTATTCAAATCCACGCTGCAGAAAGTTTGGAACACTAAGCCTGCCGATCATGAATCTCTATGGAATTAACAATATATTTTAGAAAAATATAATTTTGAATTTAAGATTAAATTCAAAACCATACCTCCAAATCCAGATAAAAAATATTCACTGACTATAGAATCAAGCTTTTTGCATGGGCTATTGCAGTCACCTAACCTAAATCCTATTGAAAACCTGTGGGGTGGGCTGATAAGGAAAGCCCACAAGCCAGAACCAAGGTCTCTGAAGGATTGTGAGAGTTTTCTGTGTAGAGGAATGGTTACAAATCGCTTCCTATGTGTTCACCCACCTATTGAAACATTATAGGAGGTGACTCAGAGCTGTTTGCTTGTCAAATGAAGGGTGTCAAATGAATACTAAATAGGTTTGCTTGTCAAATGAATACTAAATAGGGGTGCCAATCATTTCTCTTTCTAGATTAAGAAACTTTCCTTTTTTCACCCAAATAAATGTTTTCCAGAGTACAATCAATCTGATAAAATGTTTTCCATATATTGACCTAGGGTGCCAATAATTCTTCAATGCACTGTAGCCAATTCTATATCAGTGTGTTATGTGAAGTAGTGATTACATCTGAATTTCAAACCTAAGAACAATTAAATGTGAAACAAAGAATATACAGTAATTCTTTACGATACACTTCTCCCCCATTCTTTCACCTGTTTCCTGTTTAATAACGCATAAAAATGCCAGAAAATATCTTTATTTAATATTTCTAGGATCTTTTGACTTCATATTACATTGATAATAAGACTGTCTAAAAGATAATATATTAATATGGTATACATATTATAATTATTTAAATATTTTAAATATATAATAAATAGCTAATAAAATTCTGCATACATACCATCTAAATACATTTAATGAGAAGTATTTAAAAAAATGTAATCGTGACCCGGAAGCATGTAGGCGTTTGGCGAACGCCGTTCGACGTTCTCCTGGTTAGTGAACACTGGAGGCCGTCTTACAACAGCGAAAACGCCGTTTTTTATGAGGGGTGGAGTCTGCCATAAAGATCTAGATAAGCGACCTACTGTCAACTTGCTCTCATTTAACGTCGCCGTGAGTGAATCTCTTTGGCTTAACGTCACCGTCAGTGAATCTCTTTGGGTTTACGTCGCCGTGAGTGAATCTCCTATGCTTTACGTCGCCGTAAGTGAATCTCTTTGGCTTAACGTCGCCGTGAGTGAATTTCTTTGGCTTCAGTAGATTGCAACTTTTGATTGTTCATTACATACTGCACTTGTTATCTACACAAATTGAAGGTTGGGCTACATCAACATTCAAATTCTGTAATTCCTCTAAGAATAACATACCCTTTTCTATAGCTCCTATATTGAGCACTGTAAATTAGAACTTTTGAACTTTCATTATATACTGGAAGAATATCAAGACAGTAAATCCTGTCAGGGGCACGGGTGAGGATCCAATCGCGGACTGGGAGCGAGTGGGAAAAGGGCAGGTAGAGTGGACGGGGACGGGAGGTAAGGCGTTTAACGTAACGGCGGCGAAGGGGCAGACGAGCGATAGGCAGAGTGGTCAGGGACGGGCAGAGAGTCGGTACACGGGCTGGCGGCAGCAGTACAGTCAGGGAGCAG
>JACXGI010003028.1:31194-66920 GCA_016801175.1 Esox masquinongy | reverse complement strand
GCACGTCCAGCTGGGAGGAGACCTCGGGGTAGGCCCAGGACTAGGTGGAGAGATTATATTTCGACACTGGCCTGGGAACGCCTCGGGATCCCCCAGTCAGAGCTGGCAAATGTCGCTCGGGAAAGGGAAGTTTGGGGTCCCCTGCTGGAGCTGCTGCCCCCGCGACCCGATACCGGATAAGCGGATGAAGATGATGATGCATTTACAGTAGCTATTAGCTGCAGCAGGCCTTGTTGGCTTTAAACTACATTACCACTATCTCGTTCTTTGATGTAATTTGCATGGTTCCAGTCACTTTCCTCAACACCCCCTTTGTTTGCCACCATGCTGAAGACAGAATTCATATCTTGTTTGTCCATTGTTGCTGCTTGACAATGTGCAGGATTATTCTTACCATTATGCACATTTAGTCTTCTCAATTAAAGTATAACACAGGTTTTGCCACATGCATATGCTGACTGTTAATGTGCTGTATCTCTCCATCGACAATCACCAGAGCCCCTTCCATACAAAATGTGTCCATTCTCTTCTGCAAAGAACACGAAGGGATGCTAAGTAAAGTGTTGAGTAACAAGAAAACAAACTGCCTTTTTCTGTGTTCAAATGTGTGTGGCAAAAAGTATAAGCATAAAATGATGTTATTTCTCTTTCACATATTGCATAACATGCTCCCTCTTTCTCCTGTTCTGTGATTTGAAATGTTCTGACTCATGAGTGTTCCAAACCTGAATATCACAGGTGCTGAACCTTAGCATTTAGCCAACCTGAAGAATTGCTGTTACATAATATAGCCTATGCATTGACTTAGCTCACTTTTATTCGCAAATGTGCACATTCAAACAGAAACTCACATTTTATCTAAGCAAATAATTAACTACTGTATTACTTAGGATCACAACTTTTTTTTGTTTCTCACAGAATTTAACATTTGACATTTATTCATTCAACTTCTATTCATTCAACATTAACATTTTTAATATAAATATAAATTCTGGCCTTGGATAAAAAAAAAACTCCCTGCCCTTGTCTATAAACGAGGACAGCTCTTTTATTGTCTGAGTCCTTTCTGTTTTCACATTATAAAAAAAGGAACCAAGATCTTTTTCCAACTAACACTTAATGTACTTAATGTACACTGTGCTGACCCCATTCTCGTATAGGTAGAGAGACATTCTGTGGCCAGTTTTTTAGGTATACCCATCTTCTACTAGGCCAAACTTTGCCTCAAGGATCACATGAATTCTTTGGGGACACGGATTAGAAACATTTCACATATGTTGGTCTATGTTGACACAATGGTACCTCAGTTTTTTGCATATTAAAGGTGGTGCATTCATGCTGAAAAGAACCTGTGCCATTTAATCCCAAATCTGATACATTGGGTTATGGTCTCGGGACAGTTCAAGCCACCAAAGTAAACTGAATTGAATTATTCTGCTGGAAATATTCATGTGACAAAGGCAAAGAAGGGATGCACATGGTCAGTAGAAATGTTGACATATTTCTTGGCATTAACGTGTTGGTCAGTTGATATTAAGGGACAACAATCCCCATGCACTTACACCATCCTCCACTGTTCAAACCAGACATGATGTTTCCACAGACACATTCAATTTATGCCAAATCCTGCCATAAACTTGATGCAACGGGCACCGGGATTTGTCAGGCCAGTTTTTTCCACGTCTCACCTGTCCAATGTTAGTGATCCTGTCCCCACTGGACCTTGAGTTGTGTTGTGCCTTTCAACAATTCCATGCTGCACACCACTGTTGTACTTTGCACTGATTTGCCTGTTTGATGCCCTTTTGATTTGCATTATTCTTGCCATTCTTTTCTGACCTCTCTCATTAACAAGCTGGTAAAAAGAAACACTGTTGCAGTAGACACCGGTGCTGAAATAATAACAAGCAAATCTGGAGAAAGGTGTTCACGTTGCACAAAAAAGTGAATTGGACCAAAGGCTTTAGACCAGACCACTCCCTCCACTGGATGGAATCAGTTCGGTTCACTTCAGGGGCTCTTTTGAGTGGCATGAGATCTTTTGGCATGTTCACACTGCATAAAATGTTAAAAGAACCGCACCGAGTTCACAGAAATTGGCTGAATGGAGCCCAGTGTGAAAACACCCTAAAGCAACAATGGTGAATTTTATTAACAGCTGGACAACGTATATTGAGCCACCACTTAAAAAAACACATTTGTGGTCTACCCGTTCTCTTACTGCGGCAGTGTATCCAACAGATTTTGCTACATAATGTCAGCAATGCAATTTCATTGTTTAATACCACTTAATTATTTGGTCCGCACTGGGTGACATTTGTGGTTGCTTTATTATAAAAAAAAAAAAATGATGGCTGGAAAAGTCACATCGTAAAAATGTCGACAGCAGAAAATGCAGACTTGCATTCTCCTGCATTGCCTTAGAGACTATCATTCCCATTATGCGTCTTGTTTAAAGCGACATCATAACAATTCAATTTGAATTGAATTCTGTGATGAGCAGTGGAATCTGCTTCTTAAGATGCAAGGTTATTGTCTATATAGTAAAGCCTTATGCACTTAATTCAAACAAAGCCCCTAAAGAAATGAGTCAAGCTGTTTAAGTGGTTTTCTGGAGAGGAAGAAAACAGAAAACAACCGCTACTTTTTCATGCTTATTCATTTCAACGTGGCTTTTTGGAGGCTGTCCAGCCCTGTCAGTTCAGCACAACAACGCTAGACAAAAAAGATGGATGAGTTTACATATCTGGCATTGGTGTTATTTATCTAAAACAGTTGGGCTAAGAGCCCACAAGGCCCTTAAAAAGTCTTCAGGTCCATTTAACCTTGAACAGGAGTTTCTGAAACAAAACCATGCATGCGAGCCACAAGGCTTTGTCTCTAAATAACTGTGCTACAGAGTTATTCATTTTTGTTACTGAATTATTTATTTTTTTAAAGGAAGCAAGCAGTGAGTTTTTTTTTAATCTTTTGGTGGCATGTGTAGAATTCTAGAATCTGTAACATGACACACCCACAGATGAAAAAAAACTGGCGAGGGGACGCAAACACTTATGCTAAACAATACACTTGGTTTCATATTGTAAAATTTAATTTAAATAGTATTTTGGCTCCTTTATTACTGTTATTTTTTTGCTAGAGTTGCAATGTGGATGCCTATTCCCAATCTTGTAACATGTTTGAGGAGAGTAAGTATAAATAGTTTACCCCGGCAACTGGGGAATATTTTATGTGCTCACTTACTTGGTTGGTTGGCTGTGACTGTGACTGTTTATTGAAATACAAACATTTGCTTATGTGCTTGAGAGACTCTTTATTGGAAAGGATGGGTAGGCTATTAAAGTTGAAATCAATTGAAATTACTTGAGTGAACTTCCAGTTTTTCGCCAAGGAGAAATGGCTTGAAAAGCTTGACAAGTTCTCTTGCAGTTATACGGGAAATCTTAATCTAGATTAAGATGAAGTTGTCAACTTTCTAACTGGATTTTCGTCTCTTAAGTGTGATATACTAATCTAGAGTGAATGTCATTAAACGTATCGCTACCGTTCTATGGTTATGGCCTCCAGCATTGTAGAGACAGAAAATGTCCCCCAATCAAAGCATAAATCACGAAGTTAGTGGAAGTGAAGCAAGAAAAATAAATCAAAGCTGTTTCTTTGCAGCCCCAAGTTTGGCACAACAACAAGACATAGTTGCTGTCACAGCAATGTGACTTATAGCCCTGAGGAACAGAGATGACACTTTATCAATTTAAGATATTGAGAGAAAATGCAAATGAAGTTCTGGATGAGAAATTCTCTTCTTTTTTTACATGGTCTGTGGGTTTTGTCTATGGAATGTGTTTGTCTGTGGATTGTGTTTGTGTGTGGCATGTTTGGGTGTAAAGATGGAAGGAATGTATTTCTGGGGGGATGACTAAGGATGACTTCTGAAATCCCAGAGGCCTGGGAAAAGGCATTGCCTCAACAATGGCCGCTTCTTCCTGCCTGGAAAGAGAAGGGGGTTATCTTAGTCATGGTAATTGGTTTGCAGACGTGGAAGTGGGATCATTTGTAAAACCTCATTCAGTCTCAACTCCCTCGCATTTATCTGTCTGGAAGAGCAGGGGGCTGGGTTAGAGATGGAGAAGAGGGAGAGAAAAGTGTTGCTGCAGAGTGAGAAAGGATGCATTTGCATAAAAAGGATGAGAAGGTGAATGAGTATGTCTGAGGGCTCACTCTGATAGCAGCCAGAATGAAGAATCCTGTTTGCAATCCGACACATGAGACTTGCTTTTTAACCCATGCAAGCACCTCTCCTGAACCCCTATCTCCAGAGAAAGCTATCACTTTTACGATAGATGAAGCATACTGAGCAGTAGTGTTTGAGTATGGGATAGATGTAGATGATTAACAGTTATCAAGGGGAGGGTTGAG
Source organism: Esox masquinongy (assembly GCA_016801175.1). Taxonomy (NCBI): domain Eukaryota; kingdom Metazoa; phylum Chordata; class Actinopteri; order Esociformes; family Esocidae; genus Esox; species Esox masquinongy. The sequence continues at coordinate 62,504 of JACXGI010003028.1, read as the reverse complement.
GTACTAGTATCATCACATATTTTCTAATTTGCAGTTTATATTAAAGAGGGCGGTAATTGTTTCATTCTATGCCTTCTATCACCTGTATGGGCCGCACTTCAAATGTAATGGAAGTTCTCACATAGCGCCATCATTAACAGCTCATCGTTAGTAGGCTTTATTAACAAACAATGAGGTTGATTGAGTGACCTGTGAGAGACTTAGTAGTGAGAGCATTGTGATGCTCAAGTCCTCAGTGCAACTCTACCTACCCCAGCACAGCAGACCCAAGTACAATACAATTCAAACTCAATGGTCTGGCAATTGTTCATGTATATTAATTTAATGAGGGATGTGCAGGCATCCTGCTCCTGTTTCTCTAGGCCCCTGTAGACTGATCTATTTTGCAGGTGATCAGACATGTTCATCCAACTCATCTTTCTCTAAGGTCTTTCTCATACTCCACCCTCTTCTTTCTGTCAGTGTACCTCCCTCTGTTTGGTTACTCTCAATCTTCCCTCCCTCCTTTAAATATATTCACTCTGCCTCAGTCTGTCTTCCCTTCCTATTTATCATTGATTTATTAAAGGGCTCTAGGTAGTGAACTGGAGCCTCGCCCTGCTGTTGGGGGCCGTCAGTCAGTCACAAAGTTAATAATCGGATGGAGGATGGTAGATGCATAGCCCAGGTGATGGGCTGCAGGTGACAGAAAAAAAGTAATCGTAATGTGCAACATGCAAGCCCCACCCACATGAGATCTATTTTTTATTTTCTGTGTTTGAGGGGTACAAAATCCATGTGCCACTTAAATCTCACTAGATTGATTGCCTTGATTGTACTCTGGTGACTCTTTCCCATTCTTGCTTGTACCAATCGTTTTTTCTTCCTGTTAACATAATGACTGCGGAAACATTTGTAATGACCTGTCAAACTTACCCCGGTAATGGCTGAATGGCTAAATGGAATAAAAAGCTTTTCCTTTGCACTGATAAGATTGCAACTTTTTGATCGGGATGTAACACTTGAATTGTAAGAAAGTGGTAGAAAAAATGTCTTATGTTTATTGTGTGATAGAAAAAAAAAAAATTAATACACTAGTGAGAGGGCAACGTTGTACACTGATTCAGGACACTGACGCACGGAGAACAGAGGACATTAATAATGTAACTAAAATGTAACAAGACAGAGTACAGAAACAAAAGCCACAACATGAAAACAGAACAACGTTACACTGGAAAGAAACCCAAACAATGACTGATAAGATAGATTAGGGAAGAAGGAGATTAAATAGGGACAGTGATCAGGAAAACAAGTGAGGGCCATAACAACAATGAACAGGTGTCTGTGCTTCAAAGAATGGAGAGGGGGAGTTGGGTCTCGTAGGATGATACAGTGAGCAACTTCTTAAAATCTACACTTGTCTGATCTCCCAAACATTTTAATTTATAATTTATTAATTTACCATTTATTATCACAGTTGTTTGGCTCCTTTTTAAATCATAATGATAACAGAAATCACCCAAATGGCCCTGATCAAAAGTTTATATACCCTTGAATGTTTGGCCTTGTTACAGACACGCAAGGTGACACACACAGGTGAAAATGGCAATTAAAGGTAGATTTCCCACACCTGTGGCTTTTTAAATTGCAATTAGTGTCTGTGTATAAATAGTCAATGAGCTTGTTAGGTCTCACGTGGATGCACTGAGCACGCTAGATACTGAGCCATGGGGAGCAGACAAGAAATGTCAAAAGATCTGCGTAACAAGGTAATGGAACATTCTAAAGATGGAAAAGGATATAAAAAGATATCCAAAGCCTTGCAAATTTCAGTCAGTACTGTTCAATCACTTATTAAGAAGTGGAAAATTTGGGGATCTCTTGATACCAAGCCAAGGTCAGGTAGACGAAGAAAGATTTCAGCCAAAACTGCCAGAATAATTGTTCGGGATACAAAGAAAAACCCCCAGGTAACCTCAGGAGAAATACGGGCTGCTCTGGAAAAAGACGGCGTGGTTGTTTCAAGGAGCACAATATGACGATACTGAACAAAAAAGAGCTGCATTGTCAAGTTGCCAGAAAGAAGCCTTTACTGCGCCAATGCCACAAAAAAGCCTGGTTAAAATATGCCCGACAACACCTTGACATGCCTCACAGCTTCTGGCACACTGTAATTTGGAGTGACGAGACCAAAACAGAGCTTTATGGTCACAACCATAAGCGCTGTGTTGGGAGAGGGGGTCAAAAAGGCCTATAGTGAACAGAATACTATTCCCACTGTGAAGCATGGTGGTGGCTCACTGATGTTTTGGGGGTGTGAGCTCTAAAGGCACAGGGAATCTTGTGAAAATTGATGGCAAGTTGAATGCAGCATGTTATCAGAAAATACTGGCAGGCAATTTGCATTCTTCTGCACGAAAGCTGTGTATGGGACGCTCTTGGACTTTCCAGCACGACAATGACCCAAAGCACAAGGCCAAGTTGACCCTCCAGTGGTTACAGCAGAAAAAGGTGAAGGTTCTGGAGTGGCCATCACAGTCTCCTGACCTTAATATCATCAAGCCACTCTGGGGAGATCTCAAACGTGTGGTTCATGCAAGATGACCAAAGACTTTGCATGACCTGGAGGCATTTTGCCAAGACGAATGGGCAGCTATACCACCTGCAAGAATTCGGGGCGTCATGGACAACTATTACAAAAGACTGCATGCTGTCATTGATGCTAAAGGGGGCAATACACAGTATTAAGAACTAAGGGTATGCAGACTTTTGATGAGGGGTCAGTTAATTTTTTTCTTTGTTGCCATGTTTTGTCTTATGATTGTGCCATTCTGTTATGACCTACAGTTGAATGTGAATCCCATGAGAACTAAACAACATGTGTTTTGCCTGTTCACTCATATTTTCTTTAGAAATGGTACATACAGCTCTGGAAAAATTAAGAGACCACTGCACCTTTTTCTTTCCTTTCCAAAAAAGTCGAAAAGGACGGTTTTGAGTGAGGAACAGAAGCGTTCAATTTGCATTGGTCTCTTAATTTTAACCCTTCAGTTCCTCACTCAACACCTCGATGAAGCATACTGAGAAGTGGTCTTCCTTTTTCAAAAAGGTGCAGTGGTCTTTTAATTTTTTCTGGGGATGTATATTACCAATTCTCCAAAGGTACAGTATGCAACGTTTTGAGCACAACTGTATATTTGAAGTAATAGTTGCAGTGGTAGTGATGGTGACTAGTAATAGTAATAGTCGGCTATGTGTTGGTAATAGTGATTTTTGGGCGGGTGTTTTTGGGGGGGGGGGGAGTACAACATCATATGCCATATGTGTAATGTGTTTTAAGCTCTAAATGCTTATTTAAACATTCTGAAAGATTTGTTACAGAAATTTCAGTTGAAAAGGTTGAGACTTGCATTCTCTCCTGGAATTAAAAAACTATGTTCATGCCGTGAAAACACTAAAATTGTTGTAATGCCATCGTCATCGTGTGACTGTGCCGTCATCATGCAAAAAACATATTTATTAGAAAAAGTGTATGTAGTAGTAATATTTTCCATTCAACAGTACCAGAGTTAGTCTTCACCTTTTTAAGTGGTTTTGATGTTGATAGCTATACCAGTTAGCTATACCAAGAGCACTGGCAAATCTGAATTTCATAATATTGTCTACAGGGTTAGGTAGGTTAGTTTCTAGATGTAATCCATTACAGTTACCTGTCCACATTTGTAATCAGAGTTGTAACTTTTGGAAAGACTGTCACATAATCTAATTGATTTATACTTTGTTACTTTTAGAATACTTTCCTAAAACATATAGAACCATTAGACAAATATATATATTTTTTTTCAAATTGAACAACATCTATTGCAGGATCAATCAGTGTTTTGGGTTCAAAAAAGAGTTTTAGGTTGTGGCTGTTGTCATGTGTGGCGATAGGTGCCTTCCTATCAAGATAATTTCTTGATATTCTACACATTTCTCACAAGGTGCTAATATAAATGTTTGTAATTTTAAAGCAAATTCCCTACATTTCTAAATGTTTTCCCATGGAGCTGAGAATAATGGCACTGCAAACATTGTGCACACTTTCAGTATTTTAGAAGTAGCTATCCTATGTAATTATTATTGCAACAAATGTTTCTGACAATAGCCCCGTAGCGAAATTACATCTCATACGGTGTTAGATGTCAGATATCAATGTCCTATGATATAATTTAATTTTAAGTCATTTAGTTGTTTAAATGTGTAAAATATGAAAATATGGAATGGATTGATCTGGTTATTTTAATTACTAAACAACCTATTTAGCTGTCATTGTCCATCCAGTGTAGTCTACCCAGACATGGGACCAAGTCCCATTGTTGCAAGCAAGTCTCAAATCTTAACCTTCAAGTCTTGAGTCAAGTCCCAAGTAATGATGGGCAGGTCTCAACTAAGTCCCAAGTTCCACAGCTCAGATTGAGTAATGTCCCTCATTTTTGGATTCAAGTCTTCAAGTCAAATTTTTCTTAAAACACAATTTTAAGAAAAACTGTGTTATATGATGGAGAGGATTAAATCTTTTGTTGTTGTTGAATTAACTTAAAGGAACCTACTATTATTCAGTAGGTTATCTTTATGTATTTATATGTTGTCAATTGTCTAAGTATTTAGATTTAAAAAAAATTTTAATAGTAATGTCAAGATATTAAGTATGCTATAAACAATACAAAAATGATGTCCACTGACAAAATGCTAGGGGGGAGCCATTGCATGCAAGTAAATTTGAGAATATTACCGGAAATACTTAGCTAAAGAAATGAGGACATGCCATGGGAATCTCATTAGAGTTCAATGAGAATGGAGGAACGTACTGTATAAGCCACCATGAATGTTGTTAAACTAATCGCCAGGAAATTCCTTGAATAGAATTTAGTTTCCCATTATTTCATCAGTATTTCATTTTGACATTACCTCATTTCATCTAGCTAGGCACAGCACAGCAATAATTTAATTCTTACCAGTCTATTGGATTGCAGGTGTCACACATAGTTATACGTTGGGGCACATCAGTTATCACATCAGTCATTTTAGTTTTACATACAGCTGTCATTTTCCTTCACACCTCAACATAGTCCTCAAATCCCAATGTATGGATTTTCCAAACCGAGCGAGATGCCATGATGGCTAGTTCTCAATCACGTCTGAATTGACGACCTAGCGTTGACAGCTGACCACTAGGCCTACAGTTTGAATGACATAGAAAAGTCCAATTAGAGTCAAGTAGTGTTGTGTTGTCCCACCTACACCCACTGGATGCGTGTCAAGAACATTGAACGCTGCAGTGAGGGAAATGGATATGCAAATGGGTATGGGTATGCAAATCAATTTATAACATTTTAGACATGCATTTTTCTGGATTTTTGTGTTGTTATTCTGTCTCTCACTGTTCAAATAAACCTACCATTAAAATTATAGACTGATCATTTCTTTGTCAGTGGGCAAACGTACAAAATCAGCAGGGGATCAAATCATTTTTTCCCACACTGTAGGTCTGTGAGTGTAGGCCAGTCTCTCAAGTCATACAGCTCAAGTCCATGTTAAGTCTCAATTCAAAGATGTTCAAGTTGAAATAGAGTTGCAAGTGTTTTCTCTTTTCACCAAGATATGTGACTCGAGTTGTACTCGAGTGTCCAAGTCATGTGACTGGATTCCACATCTCTGAGCCTACCTATACTTTAATTCCAAAAGGGTACACATTTTGAGATCTGAATGCTAGCTTCTGTGTTTAACCAGGCATATCTCTGCCTAAAAAACTCAGATTATTTTTCAAGTTATTACTGTTGAGATTGAGAGCTAGATTGGCAGCACGGGATATGATCATTTAGCACCTGGCTGTTATTCTGATTTACTTGTGTGTTTTAATAAGAAACATAGTCTTATAAAATTAAGCACTCGACATGCCATCTTGTCTCATAATGAAAAATAACATGCTATGGTTTCTGCTTAGAAAACAATTTCAAATAGCAGTTATTTAAGGGAGGAAAAGCACAAAAATAAGTCTGGCAGTGAGTTGAAGGCTGTTGAAAGCCCAGAGAACCACTGGGTTAAGGTGCACACATTTTCCCCCTCTCCCAGCATAGGCACCGGATGTCAGAGCAGAAGTTCATTATGCTTGCTTGCTGCTGATTAATTGATTGGTCAAAATTTAACAACGAAAATGTCAAGGTGATTTCAATAAATCCATAACCAAAGAAACGCTCTGCTTATCTCGCTACCACTTACTAGTTACTAGTGATTAATTATTTGGAATTTAGCCAGCAATTTTAGTCTAACAAAAGTCACAAGAGAATGCCCATAAATAATAGCTAGTAGTAATGGTTCTGCCTAAACTCCTAGAGAGATTTTGAGACCTTTGGCTAATAGATGGCGCATGTTTTAGCCCTGGGTTTCTGCCGTATTCTATTGAAAATGTTTGCCTAAGTTTTCTAATGACTAATGATTTTACTTGTCAAGCTGGGCTTTAATGCAATTTGCCACTTCTGTTATTAGATGGGCCGAAAAAACGTTTAGGTGACTCTTCTATGGCAGAAAGAAATGCAACTATGTTCACTGGAACATCCAAATACTTGGATAATATTTTGTACCCATTTCGTAAAGTAGGCATTTTTTGATCTCTAACTTCTGTATAATGAGGTTAAGATTAAGATTAATAGCCTGATAAATGATTATTCAACAGTATGGCTTTTATCTAGAAAATATGACAGCAACTTCGAAGGTTATCAGGTAAAAAGTGTAGTGAGGTTATTGTGTCTTTGTTAGGACAAACAGGATGACATTTTAATGTACCATTTGTTATCATTCAGTAAAATTAGAGAATTGGTCAGGGCAGACCGTACTAGGAAGAGACAGTTCTGGTGATGGTGGTGTTGGAGTTGGTTTGGCAGTACATTGTTCTCAGACCGGATACCTGATACAAGATTCTAAGGTTTTTGTAATATTACAATTATTTGCTATAGTTCAATCCATATCTGCTTTATTTTTAAACAGTCAAAAGCATCTTCAGCCATTCTTCAACTGCTGCGTAATTGTTTAACGATTTCGATGAACTTTACTACTGAAATGCCTCCTAAACCAAGTTGTTTTGTCTCGTTGTCTCTGTGCCGTTGCTAGGGCAGAGCCCAGCCTCCCATGGTGATGCATCACTAAGCCTAAAGGCAGAGTCATGGAGAGGCGGAGAGAAAGGTGGGGTGGAGGGGAGCGATGCCTTGATCAACTGGTAGTCAAAGCTGCTGCGGCAGCTCTGCAGCACACACACCCGCTGCTTCCAAGCACGATTCATCCAAACCTCTTGAACTCTTCTGTGGTTGTTAGCACTAGGAGAGCTGGTAGCCTCATGTCTACTCAAAACAAATGTACTTTTTTAATTACTTGGCTGTTTTGAAAGTCACGAAAGTAAAAATCATCCTTGACTTGTCCTGAATAGGTATATATAACAGTGTTTTGTTGGAATCGTAATATCTTTTGCAGAACTGGTGTTGTAGCCATTTTTTGAATGACATCCCATTCATTGATTGGTTTTACTCCTCTGCCCCTCCTGCCAGTTGAAGATGCACTGCTCTTTTAATAATCCCAATGATAATTGCCTTGAACCTGAACCTAAACTATACTGAAATCCTTTTCACACATATAAGAACAAATTAAAGCTGCAAACATGTGTTCAGCATGAAGCTGTTATAGGCCTACATTGATTAAGACCTTGGTACATAGATGCCAAATGTCAAGTTATGTGTTTGGACATATGGTATTATAGCAGTACTTTCTTAAAGGAGAACACCATACCCCAAAACAACTCAAAATCATTGTGCAGATCCTGTTTCTAACAAGTCAGACTTTGAAAGCTTGTCAATGCATTCTGTATGTTTGAATGCTAGGTAAGTTTATACATTTTATCCTCAGTGATGTATTTTTATTTCTGACTTGAGCATTAGATTAGTTGTTTAGTACAATTTGATAATGTGCCACATAGAAGACAATTTCATTCTATCTTGTATCAGAAGGGCATATTTATCAGTTTCTAAAAAAAAAAAAATTAGTGAAAAAAAAATACAAATTAAGAGGTGAAGAGTAACATAATGCAACATAACATAGGCAACTATGTTATCTGGAAATATATTTCCATGTTTCTTCAGTCCAGACAAAATGAAAATATTATTTATTTTCTTTTGTTATTTTTCATTGCTGTTGATACATTTAAAAGACATTTTTATTAGACAGAGAAAAGTTGGAAATGATAGAGAAGAGTTTTTTTGTTGAAAGAGTAGTTTGCTTGAAATAAACCCATGCTTCTGCAGAGCATCTACCCCAGAGGCAGCTGGGCCACCCTACAGTATGTCACCCTTTGATTGATTTAAATATTGAATGTAGTGGTTTAAGTTGTATTTGGTCTTTTATTCAATGAACTAGCTTACAGTAAGATAACCTAATAAAAAAGATAATATTTTTCTTGACATTAAATAATATTTTTTCAATTGTTTTTACTTAAACACAGCGAAATAATTGTCATGGTATCTAGTTACTAGGTGTTACAATGTTGATGTCCAGGCACATACTTTTTTTAAAGGGGTTAGAGGCCAGGTATTTTAATATTTAATAGCTTTGCTCTGAATTTTCAATCTGGGCTTGGAGATATGGAGACCATAAATGGCTAGGTTTATCTTTGTCTACATATTGACATTTCTCAGGCCTGTAGTGTTTGATCTACTGAAACGTCACATATACAGAGTTGTTTATGTGCAGCAATCTAGGCCTAGAAGTGTTCTCTTGTATGCCATGGCTTAAAATAGCTTTCAGTGCGATATCCAACAACAGATCTATGATGTGGTACCTCGTCTTCCCATTGAATTTTGTCGGTCCCAAGTTGCCATCATAATTGGGTTTAAGTACAAGGTCTTCTTAAGATTGTATCTTTGGCTTAGTGAAGAAGTGTAACATTCAGCAGTTGTAGTGGCTTGTAGAAGTATCTTAAGAAGGCATGGAGTTGTTGTGGCATACAGTAGGAGAGCCAAATGCCAGTCACCTTAATGTCACCCTGTTGATACTGTAAAGACTGTATCGTCAACAAACACCACTGGCCAATAAATCATACTCGGGGCTATTGTATGCAAGGCCGTACAGTACACCCTGAGCCAAATTGAATGTGCGTTGACTATCACATATATACCAGCACACAATTTGCCGCCTCAGCAACACTGCCCGCCCGGTTCCTCACTCTCAGTCCATCACCACGGTTATTCATAGAACACATCAATGATTTATTGAATAACAAATCGTGAATAATGGGACCCCAATCCATCATCCTGCCTTCCTAACCCTTGCAGCTGTAAGACGCTTTCTTTGATTTATTTCATTTGCTAGTTTTCCAAATTAAATTTAGCAAATTGCTAATGGATTTATTTTATTTTATTTCAAAGAAATGGAATTGCGGTAGAGGGAACATGGAAAAAAAAAATAAGACAAGGGTCTCTCGTTGAAAACCAGGCACTTTTATTCATAATACATGGCCACCTGCTTTTTTATGGCCACAATATCATCAGCATAGCTGGCTGATTTTCACTGTAATTACAGACGGTTGTCAGGCTGGTGGGAAGCACTTTACATCCTGACCTGTTTAGACACAACACCCCTTACAGTTCCTACAGGCACGGGCAGGGGCTGTCTGAGAGAAGCTTCCTTTTGGATTATGGAAAGTTGATTTTGCCTCTTATTTCTACACATTCTTAGATTAATCCATAAAACCTGATGGCCCGTGAGGAGGAAATGCGTGGAGTGGGGACAAGCAAAGCATGTATTCTTTTGGCATGCTGAGAACTGAAGCTAGGGACTGTGGATTATATATTCACAATACCAGTCAAACGTTTGGATACACTAACCCATTCAAGGTAATATATTATTGTGTCCCCAAGGGCATTTGAAGGAAAGGGATACAAGTCTTTGAAAGTATTATTTCACTTTAGAAATGATACACAATTCTGAAATGAATGTTAAAGTCCTAAACATAGAGCCTTGCTTAATTTCAAAATGCAGCACAGAACGTAGGCACTCTGAGGGATAGAAATCAGTTTACAGTATACACTGTGCATGTGATAAGAGGCATAGCTCTACCAAATGTAAACATTAGGCACACACTCCAATATATTTACAAAGCCACACAACAAGCAGATGTTGTTCGACCAAGGGTGAGTGGAGGGAGAATCTGTGATGCTGAACATCCGAGTAAGTTGTTCCAGGATTTATTTAAAAATAAAAAAAATCCAGTTTGGAGTGTCAGATGTCGGTTGGAAGCAGTCATCCAGCCGAGCACAGGTGCAACCAAATGCAAACGATCTTTCATGCTTAGGGGTTACCCAGGTGGGGTTAACAGATTGTTATGCAAAGTGCCTCTGAATCACAAACTTCCACTTGAAATTGACTGCATACTGGAGGTGTCTATCTGTTTAGCATTTTACCAACATTTCGCCATCCGCCTAAGGTCTAACTGCATTCTCAAAGCCTAAACCAAGTTTGAGGTGGGTTATCATGCATATCATGCATAAAGACAGTTTAGGGAACTGGGGCTGGCGATTATGAGAGTGGTCTTGACAGTTATCCCCACATAACAAGACAGAGTCAGAGTGATTAATTAAGAAATTCCATTGTCCCGTCAGGTCTCCTGCATTTTTTTGGTCAAGAACACGCCTCCTCTCAGCTTGATTGTTCATAGGTGTCTGGAAAATATTTTGTGAACCCAAAACCACAAGTGAATTCTATTTAATGGAAAGTCACCAGTAGTGAATAAGAAATGTGTATTAAGACATTTCTTATCAATTAATAATTCATGACAATAAAATGTGAACAGGAAATTATTCCACACCAGATGTGCTCAGCATTAAGGTAGTTATGCAATCACTGTAGCTATGGAAAGTAGCACAGCCTGCTTCAGTTGCAAAAAAAAAAGTTTAATATTTCATTCAAGCATGTTTGCCAAGTTGCTCTGCCACCATTATATGTGTAGGCCTAGTAATTACAAACAACAGTGTTAAACTTCAGATTTCTGGATCTTATCAATATACTGACCAGTACAGAGCCATGCAACTCCTCACTGGCTAGCCCTGGAGGGTTTGGGCCATTACTGCTCTCTGGCAAGATGGAAATATATTATTATTGGTATTATATTACTGCACTGTTTGAGTGTATGAAGCTTTGCAGAAATGAAAACTAAAAGTATGTTAACAGTGTTTTCAACTGCTTTTTAGCTGCTGTGGATTATAAGGCTTATGACATTTAAAAGTCTTTACAGACTCCTTTAATTAAACCACCTTTGGTGATCACTGGACTTTGCCATAAATAAAATATTATAAACAAAAGGACAGCCAACACAAGCTGATTACACCTTGATTCAATATTAATCCATATTTTTGTAAGATCTTCCCAAAAAATTATCACCAGTCATTAAGAAAAAGCCTCTGGCTGGTTTTGGCACGGTCTACTGCCTGGTGCCATTAAGCATTTGATATGGTGCAAACCTGCCGCATTTACAATTCTCCAACCACGTGTGCGCTTTGACAGATAATGACGGCTTAAAATACATACTCATCTGGAGCCTTATAATTAAATCATTTGAGAGGGTAAGCAGCGAGCTGTGATGGCATGCCAGATGCTGTTTTGTTTTGAATGATGCTAATATTGGGTTTATGGAGGATGCAAGACTTTTCTCTTCACTCTGCTGACATATGGAATAGACAGTCAGAACTCTGCCCTCACAGGGCCTCTTAGGTGCTGCAGAGATCTAAGAACCTCTTTCGTTGCACCAAGCTGACCATCACAGTCTAAGTCCGAGCCTTTACTGTGCTGCTAGCTGATCAGTGGCTGGAAAGCCCCATGGATGAGACAAATTGTCCAGCATCTTCCAGGAAGGGAAGGCATTGCCAACAGACATTTCCTAAACCATCTTGCTCCCTGGAGTGGCTCCGGTGCCTGCAAAGCTAATTAAGGTTGTCAGGTGGGTGAGTGTGACCTCACATGTTGACCCACTCAACTTCCTGATTGGAATTGATCAGTGTCTGTTATTAATCATATCATGCTGACTTGCCGTCAAGACCTCGTGCTTGAAAATAATTTGCTACCTGGTCAGTTGAAAGTGAAATAACTAGCTGGCAAGTGGAAGCTAGGGGCTACATATTTCTTAACAATTATAGCTAAAACAGTGGTTAGCTTTGTGTTAAGATATATATCTGGCCTGATTTTGCCAATTCTTTTTTGTCTTACTTTAAAGATTGAGTAGGTGATGAAATGCATGATGCTGTAAACAAGTCTTAGTACGCCTGAGAAAACTGTGTCAAGCATTTCATCTCACTAGTAAGTGTTGTATGAAAAAACATTGGTACCAGATGATTCTGCCAGATACTGAGTACGAACTTCACTGGATTGCCTTTCTAATGATGTTACCTTTTATTACTGTTCATCTGATGCATATTGCTTTTTGGGTCAACTGCTGCATTTTCTGTCTTAGAAGTATTTTTACATTACGTCTAGACATCTCACAAGCTATCAGTTACCATTCTTGTACTTTATTGTTCTTTTGATTATCATTCTTTTTTTTTTTAAATTATGTATAATTTAAAAAAATGAAATTATACATTTTATAATATAAATAAATAGCTTTCTGTCACTTCAAGGTAAAGCAACAGGAGTGGAAAATATTAAAAGCATGCAGTACAACAAATGCCTAGTGCCACAATGGAAAATTACGATTGCAGTCTTCATTTACAATTAATGACTTGTGCCAGAATGCAAAGAGTTCAGTTATGCATTATCCTGCATAATGGGTGAGCTGGCCCTGGGTAAGTTTGATGTTTGAGAGCATCCTACAAAAATGCCCCCCATTTGTGACATTGCAACACTGCGCTACGATTCAATCTTCCATCTCTGTGGGCATGTACTGGCCTTTACATGACAGTACAACATTCTTCTTTTTTTCAAAAGCATAGCCTACAGTATTTTTGGCAGAGACAGTGGGAAAGAGAAACGAGTGCTAGAATAGAATGCATTCTGAAGTAGTATGTACTGGAGGCAGTCTCTTGCAGTAATAAGCTCTTTATTGAGAACACTTGTACCGTAGGTATACTGTTAGGTGGTTGTCTCACCTGTATATCTAAGATTAATGCACCAGCTGTAAGACATTCTGCATAATATAATCAGTTTATTATTATGAAATGTAAAATGTATTTGGCCTATTTGTTAATATATATAATATATTAGGAACAGTTTATAGTGTAGACTTTTTACACACTCACAATGGCCATTATCCATCCAGAGTATATCGAGTAATACTCAATCCAACTATTGTTGCCAGGATATATACTCTAATGCAATCAATCCATCAATCCAATCTCCTTCTCCACCTCAACTTCCCATCCTCACATATCCCCTGGGCTTGCACCACCCTGAGACCTTTAAAGGGGGAAAATCCTTTACTGAATGAGATCAAATCACAGTCAAGCCAGAAGACACGTGGTCATCCCTTTAAGTCCCTCCGACTACAGAGACATGCAGGATTTTAGTGGGAGCAAGGCAAGTGAATGCACTCTAAGCCATGTTGCCTGTCAGACAGTATTTATAGAATGTCCCCCAGGCTGCCATGTCCTGGTTTTGTGAAAGCACCATATAATATTTATATTGTGAGAGAAAAACATGGAGTTTGGCTTTATGTGAGGGCACATCTAGACAGTTTGTCTATTAATTAGAAAGAACAGTTATAGATTCATTCAACATAAAGGTGTTATTATCCAAACACAACAAGGGAGTGACTTTGAGGCAGGATTTACCTGTGTAAATAGTCTTAAATCACAGTAGCTGCATGCAGTTTAAAAAGCTCTTAGTTTAAACAATGTTTCCATCCATTCAACTCACCAGCAGGTATGACCAAATCTCACCAAGACTAAGCACACCCCAGTATCACTTTCCATGCAGCCATGTATTTAGCATAATATCCATATTGTCCAGTTCTGCGCACCCTAGAATTTTGCCTCTGTTGGACTATTAATCTGAAGTCAAATCACTTCCATTAGATTTCTGGGAAAAAGGCATTTAGCAGTGTGGATTTGCTGATGTATTTCTCAGAGAGAGAAAGAGTGGGGGAGATAGAGAGAAGCTGGTGATAAGCTGTTTGGGAGAAATGAGCAAGCCACCAAACCTATAATAATGATGAATGAGAAAAAATAGTCATCCAAGGCTGACTGTTTTCATCATGGAACATTTCTTTGGAAACACATTCACCTGCCAGAAAGGCCCATTCGGAGACATAGTAATGGCCATTATTCCTAGGCATAGAGGGGCAGCTGGGTTAGGAAATGGGCGAATGGTTGCTGGGGGGGACTGCGATGAGGGTGCATTTTCACTGCACTATAGCTGATTGGTGCAGATTGCGCAGAATGGATGTGCAGTAATTCCTGGTGAAAGTAATTAGATCACAACCTTTCTGTTTCCTTTAGATGCACTTTTCCTTGACTGCTCAACCAAGCTCTCTCTACTGTAGTATTTTCTGTTCAGTAGAAGTTCTCACAGGAGTGAATTTTAATTCCTGTCCTGTAAATGTATGTTCCCTTACTATCCCAATCCAGCAAACAATAGCTGTGGAACTTTCCTGTCCTGTCCAGATTAAAATCTGTCCCGTCCTGTCCTGTGCTCATTTCCAATTAGAAAAAAGTTAGAACTAATACACTGAGATCACTTAAGAAGCTGACTTTTTTTCTTCACAAATGAAAATCATAGCAGCACAGTTCATACAAAACTGTAAAAGGTCCCAATCATCATAAAAAGTTAGCAGTTGCTTACCTAGCTAATGCAACAGTGCCGTACTGTAGACACCTTTAGTTGCAGAGGTTAGGTACATAACCTATACAATTTGAGCGATCCGTGTAAAAAGTGAGAATATGCTGGAGGAGTGCTTGATGCCATCTGTCAAGCATGCTGGAGACAATGTGATAGTCTGGAGGTGCTTTGGTGGTGGTAAAGTGGGAGATTTGTACAGGGTAAAATGGATCTTGAAGAAGGAAGGTTGTCTCTCCAGTTCAGAAAGCCATGCCATACCCTGTGGACAGCACTTGATAAGAGCCAATTTCCACCGACATCAGGACAACGACCCAAAGCACAGCTCCAAACTATGCAGGAACTATTTTAGGGAAGAAGCAGTCAGCTGGTATTCTGTCTATAACGGAGTGGCCAGCACAGTCACCAGTTCTCAACCCTATTCAGCTGTTGTGTGAGCAGCTTGACTGTATGGTACGTAAGAAGTGCCCATCAAGTCAATCCAACTTGTGGGAGGTGCTTCAGGAAGCATGGGGTGAAATCTCTTCAGATTACCTCAACAAATTGACAGCTAGAATGCCAAAGGTCTGCTGTTCTAAAGGACTATTGATCTAGTCTCGTCCTGTCACTTGACACATTTCACTCCCAATCCTGACAGAATCCTGTGGGACCCGTGGGAGTCCCATTCCCAAGTCAAGTCTTTGTCCCTTTCATCTGAGTTTACTTTAGCTAATGCTAACGTAATCCAGCCCTGTGTTGTTTTGTATCCACTGGAGTTGCAGTGGCGGTATGGATTTAAGTTCCTAGGCCCCATTAGCATTATTTATGGGCTGTTTTGGGCACCACACAGGTTCAAGGATTACATGTTGTGCAGGAGCTGTATTCTCCCCCACCAGAGATGCTAGCTGCTTCTCACTCCGCTTGGATTGTCATGCCTGTCTCTGCCTCTTCTCTCTAAGCCCGTTCTGGGCGGGTCAGTGCGCCAGAGCCACTGACACCAAAGCAATTGGTCATAGCAGCCCATCTGGGCCCTTATGGGCAGGGAGTTGGACAGCCTGGCCTCACACTGCTACAGACCCTGGAGCCCTCTCTCTGTCTATCCCCCCTCTCTCTTCTAAAGAGACAGGAGCTTAAGTCTTATTAGTGAGGGTATTACAGCCAAACATAGACACGGTCCTTTAATAGGACAACACTATCATGTGAACAAAATGGGAATGGCATTTGTATTAGAGAACCCCTCACAATTCAAATCAAATTGTTTTTGTCACAACATGTATAGACTTTTCACTGTTTGTTGGAATTGATGACCTATAGTCAACAACAGAGGCAGAGTCTGGAAGGATTTTCTGTCCCTCACACTTCATACACACTGTTCTGTAGAGCATCCCACTACAGTGTTCACTAGCCAGACACTGACAATGGAACAGGATAGTGTAATGCAAATTCACCTGAGAAATTAGGACATTTTAGGACAACAGCATAGCAACAAGACCTGGGTTCATATCAAGTAACATTGAATCAGTGCTGGCTTGGCGGATGACTCACCCTGAAAAAGTGCAGCAAAAAGATCTTGTCCACAGGTTGGTGTTGGGCATGGCAATTGCCCTCAATGTTTTTATTTCCTGCTTCGAGTCTCTGTACATGGGTGGTACCCTCTCTTCCAGCAAGTTGTTATAAAAGCTGAATGCATTAACCTTGTTTTCATTTACTCCCAATAGACAGGGCATGCAGGGCTAACTGTATAGGAGCTTCCTTTTCTCACAAAAAATTCTGCAAAGTCTGGCAACCTTTTGGTGACCTTGTAGCACAAATCCATGGGGAATATCCTCTTGAGGTGACTTTGGCCTGTATTTGTAGAGAAATGTACAGAGCTTTTTATGCCTTAGGGCACTTCTGTTCACAGCTCAAAGCACCAACCCCCCAATCACCTGCCAATGTGGTTTGATGTGTTTTAATAATAAATGACTTAAGTCAAAGCATGTGCCAACTGATAGATGCTACAAAGATTTTATTTTCACTGACTTGGGACATGTATTTAACAGACTTCGTGGGACAGTTCTCTCCTTGGCTTTGTTTACATCTGTTTGTTGAGAAAATGTGGTGAATTAATGTTATTTCTGATTTACTGTGCCGTTTTGGTTTGGGCGAGCTATAATTATAAATCTGGTTTGACAGACATCGTCAGTGGTGACGGGATCTTAAATTGACAGATGATGTTTAGCCTATTCAAACATGTCTTTCATGGCACAGTGAAGAGCACATTGCTGGGTGCTGCCACACACCTTGGCAACATGCTAAATTACTTATCTATTCCCATAAAGACTTATTTTAATATGTGCTGGGTAGATTAATGCCACAGTACAGTTTAAAGGGGTACTGTGTGGAATCTTGCCTCTAAACTATAACACGACTCGTCTTCCCTTACCGATCAAGACTGGTATAGTATGAACTAGTGCAGGGGGTTTTAGGGTGGGAAGCATAGTAATGCGAGGGTCTAAAGCGAGTATAAGGAGATTACAAGTCAATGCAAACTGAAAGATTAATTGGGGAATATGTCAGTCACTCCGATTTGTTTTGTCGAAAAAGATTGTTTGAAACATAGAATGTTTTATTTGTTTTTATGCTAGTAGTACAGTACAAATCTTATCTATTGCCCCTTTAACAGTGTGACCGAGTAGAGACCGCCAAATATTTTTCTCTTACAACTCAAATGTTACAAATATTATTTATCTCTTACAACTCCAATGTCCGTTGTCTGGCTTGTGGTTTCAGAAGCTTAATTTCCCTTTTTTTAAATCCCCATTAACTGTACTGAAAAGAAATGTCTACCTATATCATCTCCATCCATTCGATAGGCTATAAATAACTTTGGTCGAGGCTACCCTTTCAACTCTTAATGCATTGCTTAGTTTAGCACTTTACGTGTAATGGAGTTCCGTCTAAAGTTGTTTGATTAGCCTAAAA
This sequence comes from Esox masquinongy, assembly GCA_016801175.1. Classification (NCBI taxonomy): domain Eukaryota; kingdom Metazoa; phylum Chordata; class Actinopteri; order Esociformes; family Esocidae; genus Esox; species Esox masquinongy. Next base: position 44,738 of record JACXGI010003028.1, on the reverse strand, counting down.
ACATAAGGTAGCCAGGGGAGGAACAAGGGGGGAACAAACAATATTTAAACTTATTAAGCTTATTAGGAAAGAAAGTATGTAGGTGGTAACATTTTAGAGATCTTGTTGAAAGCTTTGAATATATTTAGCTTTCCCCAATCCTAGGCCTACCATAAAAGATTTAAGACAAATTTGAAGAGTAGATTATTTCTCCAACTTTCTAGGCTAATGTGTTAAAGCATGGATAAAAGTAATAAAAATAATGAACATTGAGCAGACAATACAAAACATTTTAATGAGCCGGGCAAAATCAGGAATGAACGTTATCATCATCATCATCAAAGTAAACAAATAAACAGTTATTTATACATAATCATTTGATGAGGCAAGTAAACCAATTATTATCCAGTTATGATTAGTGACGTGACTGAAAGATTGCTGACCACTGAGCAAGGAAGGAACTTGGAAGAGCTTGAACAGTTTTGTAAAGAGCAATAGTCAAATGTTACCAAAACTAGGTGTGCAAAGTTGGTGAAGATCTATACCAACACAATGCAAATGCTTGTTTTTTTTTTAAACAAAGTATTAACTCAAGGGTGTAGACTTGTCTATTAATGTTATTTCTGTTTTTAGTTTTTATTATACAGTGTAATTTCACAGTAGCAAACGAAAATCCCCTAAGTGTGTAGTATGGTGTGTGGATAGGTAAAATAAATATATATATCCCAATTGAAATTAATACAACTTTAAGGTGTTGTAGACAGTTAAGAATGTATTCCATTCCTTTTGCTGTTGAGATGAGTGAATGTGCCTGAAGTAACCAGACAACAAATGACCAGGCACATCAGTTATTTATTTTAACCTAGTATACTAGTAAATAGGCTATATGTTGGCTTTATGTTCACACCAGAAAACATGTTTCCACTGCTCCTGATGAGTCCAGTGACGGCGTGTTTTACACCACTCCAGTTGACTCTTGTCATTGCGCCTGTTGATGTCAGGCTTGCGTACAGCTGCTCAGCCATGGAAACCCATTTTGTGAAGCTCCAGAGGCACAGTTCTTGTGCTGATGTTGCTTCCAGAGGCAGTTTGGAACTTTGTGGTGAGTGATGCAACAGATGATAGACAATTTTTACATACTACGCACTTTAGCACTCGGTGGCCCCACTCTGTGAGTTTGCATGGTGTACCACTTCGTGGCTGAGCTGTTGTTGCACCTAGACGCTTCCACTTCAGAATTATAGCACGTACAGTTGACCGGGCAGATCAAGTGGAGCAGAAATTTCATAAACTGCCTTGTGACAAAGGTGGCATCCTATGACAATGCCAGTTTAAAGTCACTGAGCTATTCAGTACAACCCATTGTACTGCCAATGCTTGTCTATAAAGATTTCATGGCTATATGCTGGATTTTATGCACCTGTGAGCAATGGGTGTGGCTGAAATACCTGAACTCAATACTTAGTAGGGGATTCTACATACCTTTGGCCATAAAATGTATGAATATCTATATATATATAGATAAGGGACAGAATGACAGATTTTACACCTTGCCGGTAAAGGGATTTGATTTAGTAACTTTTTGGTTACTTGTCATGTTCTAACTGCTAGACAAACTGCCGCCCCTTACATTTGCTGAATTAAAAGATTCTACTGACAAGTACACACCAATTGACCATTCTTTTCTGACATTTCCTTGGCAAAATGAGCGTGAAATCATAGCCTACTATTTAATCTCAGGGCCAATACATAGACAGTACATAGAAACCCAATAATGTATGGATTAGATGAATATTGAGCAACACTTTTTTTACATGGAAGTATGGGCTGTAACATTTGACCTATTTTCCATTTTTATTTTCCATTTGTTTTCCATTAATCCTGCAGAATATTCGAATGGGCAGTTATTACAGTATAAGCAGCATGATGTTTAATCACGGACTTGTTGACAACATGCTAAGGTATCCCGTAAAAAAGATCCCACTGAGTATTTAGATTAGTATGAAATGAAATATCTGTGTTACAGTACAACTCAGTAATGTTTGAGCATATCAAACATCGCAGTATTTACATGCTATATTAATTCTTTTTTTTTTGTCTTTTTGTTTATCAAGGGTGCCAACGTTGGACCTGTTTACAGCAAATAAGTGATTACTGATTTGGATTATTTTTATCTGACAATGCAAATAATCTTTTATTGAGCACATAATCTTTGTCATGATTTGCTTGCACATTTGACTCTCGGTGTTGACTTTCACCTACACTCAACGTGATGAGTTCCTCGCTTTCTAAGAATCACCGCGGTGTCTGGGTGCCGATAGGGCAGATGACAGCATCGCTAACTACATTGGGCTACTGGGATAATGAAATGTCATGTATATCTACACAGGTTCAAGCTGTGTAAGTACAAGAAATGATCCTTGGAGATAATTGAGTCCATGAAATTTAATGGGGATATTACCATTCATGCCTAAATAATTTCCAGCTGTAAAACCCCAACTAGTTAGAGTTAGGATGGCTCGACAGAAGCCTTTTCTCATATCTCATGTTGTTTGGTTGCGTTTGTACAAGCTCAGACATTAGCAAGAGCTTTTAGAGTTATTTATGCGGTTTTACATGGTCTTCCTCAATAAGGTGTTTGACCCTATACCTCCCTTCCGTCTCCTGTGGTTATCACAGACCCGGCTACTGTACCAAAGTGACAGATTTTTAGATGAACCCTGCTATCATTTATCAGTTTTATTTCAGGGTAGAGTTTGCTTTCAGCAAAGGGCGCTACTGTAGCCCAACAGTGGATCTGGAGGCGATTTTACAGCTTCAACACTCACGAGTGAGTATACAGGCTGATAGATCTGACTCAAAACAATGCTTGCAGCACCAGCTTTATGGCTAATTGTGCATAACTGTTAAACTGCAATAATCCAACTTGAGTTTCAGCTTGTCTGTAGCCAATGTTTGAAATTCAAACTAGTCTTACACACCACGCAGTAACTAATACTGAGAGACGCCATTGTTCCAACTGCACTAACTCGCTCACAATGAGCTGCTCGGCACTCCTATTTGTCATGTGGAGAGGTCGACAGCTGGAGAGCTGAAATATTACCTCATTAAGTGAATGAATTTTGCCGGGCCCGTGTTGTTTTGTCACCATATTGTACAATTGTCGACAGACTTGTGACTGCAACAGCAGCCATGGGGAAAAGTGATACAGTGCTTAAAGGTGATGAGGTTACCACCGAATAACCTTTATTGCATTTCAAATGTGTTTATTGTGAAGCATTGGAGTGAATCGTATGGGAAACAAAGTTCTTGTAAAACATAAGAAATAGACAGAAAAGACAGACATAAAACAAGGACAAATAAAGTTATAAACCCAAATTAAAAAATAAAAAGGCAAGCCTATTGAATTTTAACAAGTAGAGGGATTTAGGCAAAAATAATTTTGGCACAAAAGCTGTGTTGCATTAATTAGTCTATATTTCGGCATAGAATCCTTACTACAGAAGCTGGCAGCATGAATGGTACAGCATCAATCTGTCGCAGTGTTTGTAGCTTGCACCAATGATTTGTCCCATGTCCATTAGTGACTAACCCTTTGTGACCCAACGAGAGAGCCACACAAGGGATCCCCAGACGGGCTTTACCTCAGGGAACCGGAAGAGGTCAAATGAGCACCTCTCCAAATGCACAGACCCACCTTTACAAGACCCCACTTCCCATCTGTTCAATAACACAGGCAGCGTCCAGTGATGGAACTGACTGGGCAGAAGGGCGGTGGTGTCTAGCGGGCAGAGACGGCCGTAGTTGCACCCTGCCATGCATCCCTAGATCCCCTCTACAAAAGCTGTTGGGAGATTCACTGCCCTTCCCACCCCTCCATTAGATGGATTATTTATGCTACTGCCATCACTTATTTATGGAGTATTTGCATATGCAGAGCATTTCTCCTTTGACAGCTCCCCAAGCGTCGCTCACGGTATAGCCTAATGTGTACAGATTGAATACAATAAGTGGAATCCAAAATGAAACACTTTATTCTTAGCATAATAGCTGGTGAGACAGGACAGATTTGGGGGGACTGAATACCACACAAGCAGAGCTGCAATAGGTTATCACAAGACACATTTGACTCCTCAAGTGCTTTAAAGACCTTTGTTTCTATGAAAAACCTTCGCCCTGTTTAACAGTATGTGGAAGCAGGCTATTTATAATATTCTAATGGCACATTACTTAGTTGTAGTCCCAATTTTAGCATGCTGCATTGTTTTAAGAGAGTAAATTATTGAGCCTGTGTTGAACTGACTACAGTTGTTAACTGTAGCAATGACATACAAAACATTTTCATTGGCCCACTGCTACCTCTCTGACGTTTACCATCCTGAGTTGGCTGCAGAAAGGAACTGTAGTTTGCAGGTAAGAGTGAGTGAAACACTAAGTAGTATTTGGGACATAGCCCAAGGGAAAGTTGAATGTTCATCTAAGTGCAAGCCAGAGTATGTTTGTGTCCTAAAAAATGTGCAGGGACATGACAAGGTGAAAGTGTGACAAAGTGAGTTTTAGTGTAAGATGTTCACATCCCAACACAGATGTCTACTGAATCCACTCTATTGAAAACTATACACAGGACTAAAACTCCTCTAGCAGAACCAAAGCTTCTCCAGTAACACCCCTGAACTCGCAGGGGTTCTTATAGGAAGCTCTCTGTCTGTTGTTCCTCTCTTTGTCATGGAATATAATTGTTATTACTATTGAAAAAGTCAATGTTAGCAGCTAATTTTTATGTTGTTGAAAGCAAATTGACAGGATCTGAAAATACATTTGCAAATTAATTGGTATGGACCCTGTGAAAACTGGCTGAAATGTTGTCTGAATACCATACTTCTTCTCCAAAATGCATTTTGGTTTGGACATGAGGATTCAACATTGGTTTTAGAGTATGTAATTGAATTGCCCTTTAGAGCCAGAGTAGAATCTCCAAAGTTTGCTATGTCGCCCTAGTCACAGTGATTTATGGAAAAGAATGTTGACCTACAGCTACAAAAGAATGAAGCAGCAGGTTTGTAAGCTAGAGACAGCATGTACACTACATTATGATGTTAGACTTTCAGTGAAGTGTACAATGTTTATATTTCCTGAATTTGAGCTTAACCTTGAGATAGATTTTTTTTATTGGGCTAACAAAGCTAAACCGCTGGTTGTTCTTGATATATCATGAAATTCAATTAAATGTGCAGTTAATCATAGCAGAAGCTAGCTGAATAATTTCCTAACAACTCCCTGTAAACTGCGCGGATGCTTGGCCACGCAGCTTCTCCAGGTCTGCTGTGCAGAAGAAATGCCAGCCTGCACAGACCACAAAATTAAACTTCACTGAGTTTGCCCTATTGGTTTGAATTATAGAAACAATAAACTTCATTGATTGAATCAACATAGTATCACAACATTTTTGATGGAAAAAAACAATTCTGTTTCTGTTGTAGGCCATGCAGGAGTGCATCAATATAAATATGTCAGACTTGAACCCTTCACAGATCTGTGCGGCAAAGCCAATCAGAGCTAAAGAACAATTGTGTTATATGAAATTATGCCACTGTACTGGGTGTTTACAGGTAGCATTAAAAGATCTAATCTAGATGATTCCCCTAAATGTTTTACAGCAAATATGTAAGTCCTCTTACATTTGGGAGCATACATGTCCTGATCAAACAACTATTCAGGTAGGTTCTCTCCATCTCTCTGTAGCGCACACCATCCATCATTGCGTAAGAATATCTACAAGCCAGAGCGAATAGCCAACATTTATGAGGGAAAAGTAAATAAAACCTAGTTAATCTGGCCTTCACATTTTGCTGCGAAGAACCCTAGTCGCAATGCACGATTTGATGTATTTTACATATTTTGTCTTTGCTTTGTATCTGTAAAGTGCTTATTATTGTTACAATTTAGAAGCAATGGTAAGACTGGTGTAGTTAGTATTGAAGTGTCCCACGTAAAACTTTGCTAAGGAGAACGGTAGGGATTAGTGTAGGAGAATAACCTTTGATATAATCTCATATCTGTGGTCCTACTCTGTATGTTTGTAAATATACGTTGTCATAAGGAACCATAACATGCCAGATATGATCTAGCCGAGAGAGATCCGTGATGCCACGATCTGTAAATTAGAGCAGAGTAACATTCATTATTAAGAAATGGAGAGAATATGGCACAACTGTAAATCTGTATAGAGCAGGCCATCCTCAGCAGGCCATCCTGCTGTGGGGATGCTTCTTTGTGTCAGGGCCTGGAAACCTTGTGAAAATAAAGGTCAAAATAGATGCAGTGAAGTACAGAGAAATCCTAAATCAAACCTGCCAAAATCAAGAAGAGACCTGGGAATTTCATTGTCCTGCTGGAGATTCATATTTCAGCAAGACAATGACCCCAAAACACACCTGGAGTCGCTTAAAAACAGTAACTTTAATGTCCTGGTGTGGCCTAGTCAAAGCCTGGACCTCAATCCTAGTGATGACCATTCGAGGCTTCATTACCATTCTTCTAGCAGCAGGATATTATGCTAGCAGCGCTAACTCATATTTCCTTTTTCAAAATAAAAGCCATCATTGAAATGTATAAGGCAATATAGTTAACAATCTTGTCTGTCAATCTAGTCTGTCATTTTATGTTTAATGTCCGTTCCAATGTTGTTATTGTCTGTTATTTTTTACAGACTTGATTGTTAACTGTATTGCCTTATATTCAGTGATGGCTTTTATTGTGATAAAGAAAGTCAGAGTGCTGCCAGCATAATATCCATAATATTAAAAAAATCTATGCTGGCGCAACAGATTACTGAATGTAGTTTGAAGTGTTTTGGAGTAGTTATTCACTTGCAATGCAGCTTTGCGATAGGGGTACGAACTGTTTCCATTCATGAATTTGGATAATGCTAATAACACTAATTACAGACTGGGACATAGCTGAAAAATGGATTGTTTGAAAAGACTGCCTGTGTTTTCAGGATTAGCTTTTGGTGAGTGGATTTAACAGAAAAATATGAATTTTGGATGAACTATCCCTTTAATCCAACAAATATTATTTTACTACATTTTGATTGCATCCGTCTTCAGACCTGATTCCTGCCTTTGTAGTATGAGCGGTTGGGTCTACTTTTACATCCCACCTTGTATGTCCACTCTTACAGGGAAGCAAATGGTCTGATTGGTTTGTGATTAGAATGTCCCACTGAGTTGCAATACCACAACATTTCCCATTTATATACTTCCAAAACATATTTCTTTCATTCCACAACGCAGGCTTGATTATATACCGTATGTAAGTTAATAAGCTGAGGGTAGCCTCAATTGGTTTTCTCTGTATGGTAATTATAAAGCATTTTAGTGGTTTATTTTATAAAGTGGTGGGCCACTGTGTTACAGACCAACTACAACAGGAATGTCAGGTTCTAATGTAAAAATGTTTAATTGAATCTAGGCCTGCTATAGCCAAAAGCTATTTCTATATGTAAATGTTATAGGACTTGTTTGCATGGAAAAGCAATCTCATAGGCCTATGTCATTCACAAGTAGCCACAATAGCATCTGGACTACTGTCTGAAACTAATGTAATTTAATGTGGGTACAGCCTTAGTCTTTACCCTGATTGCTCATGCTCAGGCTGGTTTATCAAGACTAAGAGATTTCAAGTGATAGGCGATCATCAGGTGATGTTTTAGAGCACCGGCAGTTACCACAAATTTTTCTTTGGGGTGAAACTGCATGTAAATGTTGAAATGTAAAGCATTAGGCCATACTTGAATAACATGTTCTAGGCCTCTTGCGGGGCTTTGAGCTATGTTTTTTATTAGGCAAAGCATGTGTTTTTACCAAAACAATTGCTCTGCATGCACATTTTTTATAAACATTTTTATTGGCGACTCAACATACAAGATTGACTACATGTTAAAATGGTTATGGGAAGGGATTACTACAGTAAAACACTGGCGAGCCCTCTGACCCGGGGAGTTTTATCCAGGGATCTCAAAACCTTGTCCACATGGCTCAACTGGAGATGATCAGTTTTTCCCCTGGTCTAAATCCTCAAACAGTGTGATCTCTCGTCTTGTGGGCAAAGCGGTATTGTTGTTATGGTGTTCATGTCCGTGTCCAAAGTGAACGTAGGAACGCGAGGATGATCAGCCTGGCCCCTTGATGCGCTGGTGTCACACTCCATCAAGGTGATAGTTTTACGGCAGTGACCGGAGCCCTCTGACTTGAGCGCATAGCCATGACTGTCCCTCTTGTTCTGACCGCCATGTAATTAGCCATTTTCAGTCAGTGCCACTAGGCTGCTGGACACCTCTGGCTTGACCACGGACCAGCTATTTTCACAGGACATTGGGTGTCATGCAATTTAAATTTGAGTGTAATTACCTCCATAGTATACTCTAAAATTATTTGGACAATGATAATTATGTTCAGTTTGTTTTTTGGCTTTGGACTCTTTTGCTGCTTTCTAAAAACATTTGAGGTCTAAAGAAGTGCCAGTGCTTGTTAAGCCATCATGATGAATCAGAAGAAATCAAAGAAATACACAGACCAAATGTTTGGTGAGCTAAAATCAATTGTTTGGTGCCATAGTTTCTTTGTGCTGAAAAGGTGAACTCAGGAGAAAACATGCATTAGAAGATGGCTGCAGTACAGGCCTAACAGCGCACCGCCACAAACTCCCGGTGTCTGGTAGGATTGATGTTTCTAAGACTTATTGCATTTAAAGTACAGTATACATGACCAAATACTAAACATAAGTGCTTGAATTGTACATTACATTTATCTCTTACCATACTAAGATATACTTACTACTGGAGCATTGTGTAGTTCTCCAACTTAGCTAACTTCAGGTGAATGCAGTACTACTTTCCACACCGTGATACTTTTTACAATAATAAACAGGTGTGTGTGTGTGTGTGTGTGTGTGTGTGTGTGTGTGTGTGTGTGTGTGTGTGTGTGTGTGTGTGTGTGTGTGTAGGTTTTACTATAGTAGTGATGACAGTTGACCAATCCTCATTTACAAAATACTTGTTTTAATGCATGGGATGAAGACACTTCTAACATTCTGAGGTAAAACAAACCATTTTACCCAACTTATTTGTCTGAGAGAGAGGCAGCAGACATCTTTTTAACATTACCTGAACTGACTAGCTTAAAACCATCCCATTATTGTGTTATATTTACAAATTATGGTCATTTTAAAGTTAAGGTAGCCTAAAAATGTTTGTAGACCATGACAAGGTAAAGCACGTTGCTGAAGAAATACAAGACAAATATTTTGTTAATGGCTCTGTGGTAGGCCATTGCCAATTAAAATTCTGTAATGCGGCTGAACAGGCCAATTACTTTGTTGACTTATGTAGTTCAATATGCCTGAGTGAACGTTGTGTGGCTAGAGAACCGCTGGATGCAGTTGTTGTCTTACTCTCAGTAGCAGATGAACTCAGTCTCTCTTGTCTTCTCTTATTTACCCTGGCTATACAGACAGGCACATGCAAGCACACATACATACACACACCTACACACACACACACACACACACTTGATTGCTTAGTCTGGCAATAATGCAAACAAACGTTCCGGTAAACTCTGGGATGTGACAATGCCTTGTGTCTATTTACCCGGCTGCTCCAGCCCAGATGTTGTTCCAGGTTGCTAATGGCCGCTGACCACTTTGGCGAGGGCAACAAGCATTTATTTTTTAATTTAACTGATCCCCTCAAAATGTTCGCCTCTTAAGCGTGAACGACTCTGGAATAACGTGATGTGTAAACAAGCTGGCCCTTTGTATTAGGTAGCATATGGCACCCATATTTAGACTGGAAGGCACAGAAACAGAATGGTTTTCAGGTAGCAATGGGTAATCCAATAGTGGTTTATGGCCATGCAAAATCAATTTGAGTGCATCCTAATTTACTTTTTCTATTTTTCTCTCCGCTTCTTCTAGGTAAGTGATGTTTGGCTTTTCATCTCCTGCATCCTAAATGTGCACCTCTGGCCCACCCCCTTGGAGAACAAACTACAGAGATACGGGCATCTAGGGTATTCATCGTGAGAAGGTAGCAGTCCACATAACAAAAGGAAAGATATTAGTTGCAATCTATAATTTTGTTGTAGACTGTACAGTTTAGATACTAAAAATTATTTTCTAAAAAAATATTTGGTAGGTTTTCATTTAAGGGTGATCAGAGTCAGGGCATTTAGCTTCTCACTAACGCTGCACAGAAGAAAGGTTAATTGAAACTGTTCATTACTGTTTGCAAAATGTAATAATGTCCATACACATACTGGAGTACTTTAAAATCCAAGAAAAAGGCTACCAGTAGCTTGCAGTTTAGTTTAGGCTAGCATTTCTCGCTAGCTGACAACGGAAACTAACATTGAGTATGGAATGGTATGGAAAATATTCAGATTTTGAAGTACAATTTTTTTAACAGCCTACCTGTGAGTCAAACCCTTCTAAAAGAGACCACTCTTTTATGTAAGAAGATATTTTTTTCTATGCTTCACTATAATAAAATACATTTTTCTGCTAGCAATCGCCCAAAATCAGTTTGTCCCAAATAGTTTGTCATCTCTACTCCCACAAACACTTCTTCTGAGTACTATGAATTCACCTGTTTTGTGAATAAGCTATACATCTTGATTTATGTAATTAATTAGTATAGATTGACCCTTTAAATGATTTCTCTGAATGATTACCAAATATCATATTGAACTCAAGATGTCCGTTGACTGAACAGATTGATAACTACGTTTCTTTCTGAAACAAGTGGCATTTTGTGGCTTAGGCTAATAGAGCCACAAAATGTGGCAATGATTTTCTTTGTGGCAATGGTTGGGTATTAAACAGTGTAAAGGTACAAAGCATTGAGATAATAAACCACAACAACATTATGTAGTAACCATTGTGTGCTGTCTGTATAATTTGAAATTATACTGTACAATACTCAACTGCACTATAATCTCAGCTTTCCTTGTCAAAGAGGACTTGAGCCTTTCTGGAAGCCAGTTCTTTCATTTGATATGAGCATCTTGGCCCCCAATCTCGGATTCATGTCCACTCTTTACTTGGCCTAGATGGCACAGGGCCTACATGGACTCATATCTCATTCCTTCCTAAGGAAACCGGGTAATGCACTATGGTTACCTTTCTGTCTGTCATTTTGGTACAACACATATGAGGAAATACAGTAACGCCCCAAACTGGCCAGACTTAACACCGAATCAGGCAACCTACCAAGGCAGTATATTGAAGGGAACCGTCTTGCACACAGGCATGCAATCCTCTAGTGTGATGCAAAATATGCAGATATCTGTTAAACACACAACAGGCACAGGGCATGTACCCTCCAGTGGTTCACGTACATTAACCGGGGAGCAGAAGATGGTGAATAGCTTGAAATGTTCATTACTTTAGGACATAGGCATGACTTCTACCGTGAAGGCTGTGCTCGGGCTGCGTCTCACTCTGGAATTGCTGAAGGTGGAAACAGTGAGGTGCATGGTTAATGTATGTGCATATCCAGCGCAGTTTCAGACTAGAGCCGTGAGCAGGGCGCCTTTGTATGAGAGCACCCCGTGATCCACAGTATCCAATGGAGTTCTCAGGATTTCCAGAACCGGAGTCAAGGTCCAACCGCCGGGGGTGGGGGGTGGGGGGGGGCATCAACTCACATGACAATCAGCAGTTTAAATGGCTCTTGAATGGCCCAACTGAAAAACCTCACTATTTGTAAGAAGAGTACCTATATTTAGAATACAGTGTAACTGTTCAGAACCACATTGAATTTGGTCCTAAAATGTCCACAGAACACCCAGGGAATAGTTTGATGGATGCTAGCAGGACAACCAGTGTTCTGGCGGCAGGTCCATGTGAATCAGCATGGAGCCAAAGAGGAAAAGACTGCAGTAATTTTTCACTCAATATTCGCTGTAAAATATGGATTATTAAACAACTATTTTCCAATAATTTATTTGGGGTGCTCGCCAAGAGCAAAGCACAACTGTTGATGTATCTCTTAGTTATTATTATTCATATTATATCAATTTGTTTATCTAAATAGTAAAAGCTATCAGCACAAAACCAACCTTCAAACATCCAGACTCCTGCAACTCAGGTGACTTGATAAAATGGTTTTGACACAATTCATACTTTTTTTTTTTAACTATTACAATATTTAAAATAGCTTTCAATACATTTCAATAGGAAAAGTACCATAGACTTGAATGTGAACGAAACTACGGCCTTGTATCAAATGTTTAGGCTGTTCCAACTTGAAATTCCTAAATGTGTATTCACTTCGACTATATTAATTTGTCCAATTCCTAGACAAAATTAGCATTAAGTTACAATAAAACGCTATTTGTTTGATTAATTAGCATAATTAGAGTTAATAAACTCTACAGCTTGAACCATTCAAGCTAGAGAGACCAAAACAACTTTTTTCCCAAACTAAAACTCAATGATGCATTCATGAAATAGTGGCTAGGAACATGCAATGTCTGATAGTTTTGTATCAACTTTTAACAGTCACATGCATACACAAACTTCACAATTTCAGAAGTTTTGTATCAACTTTTAACAGTCACATGCATACACAAACTTCACAATTTCAGAAGTGTTTTCAAGCTACTCATAAGTGGCCTGCAAAGCTACCAGTAGCTTGCAGTCAACCTGTTGAAGTCCCCTCATTTAATATTTTTTCATATGGGGGAGTCAATAAGAATACTGTCTATTACATCACCAGGCCACCGCCAGTGAAAATGAATCCTTACCTTGCTCCCAAATGGGAAGCCTAGAGGGGCTGTGAGCTTGTATGGATCACAGTAATGTTCCCTTTAACTCCTGAAACACATTAAATATTTATTGGGGAGTCGAAAGCCAAAGAATGGCCTGTGAATGACAGAGAGGTTTAGGAGATTAAGAGGGATGGAGGGGTAATGACGGTATTAAAAGAGAACAATGCACCCCTTTTACTGTAGGATGTGGAGCTCACCAAGGATGAAGGATATTTATGTGGAGTGGGAGTGTTGAGCCACAAGGTAGCTGTTCATGCCGTACCTCAGTGCTGGATTCATGCCTGAAGTTCCCTGATTTGGTCTTAGAGTTTATGGATGAGCCCTAGATATTGGAGTATAGAAAATTATCTGTACAAACTGCACCATGCCTAGAATATCAACGCAGCCATTTGGTAGGCTGGAGCAGCAATAGACATACAGCAACCACGTTTTCAGTGAGCTTGAATAAATCTAACCTTGAATGAGGACAATTAATTTACTCTTCATTGACAGTTTTTCATGTACACACACTAGGCTCCACCCACACATTGACATGTACTTACACAGATGCATACTGACACTATTGGCACATGCAGACGTCACCATACAAGTTCTGGGAAAGGGCTCATTGTAAGCATTTCTGTTAATCCTTCAACTGTGATCAACATGTGACACACACATACATATACATATATATATATATATATATATATATATATATATATATATATATATATATATATATATATATATATA